>CM067362.1:23793685-23883685 GCA_034401795.1 Chaetoderma sp. LZ-2023a | reverse complement strand
CCGCACCCACCCCCAACCCCCGAGACATGGGGTGGGGGGCTGGGTCGTGGGAACATTTAGAAATTTTAACACACACACACACACACACACACACACACACACACACACACACACACACACACACACACACACACACACACACACACATACACACACACATGTGAAACTCCTTATGGTGTAAGAAACTTTCTGCTGAACATTTTAAAGGTAATTTGTGATACAGCGACGTCTTCCAGTCGAATTATTTTCAAGACATTCAACCGATTTCCTAGATAGCTGCATGAAAGGTGATAAGCGTGCAAACACTTTTAAAGGCAAGATTTTAACCTCCAGAAAGCCACTCTCTGGCCGTCATAGAGTATCTATATTTCACAATTTTCTGTGGGATAGCACAAAACACCAGCTAGTCTCCTTGTCCCCAATTCTAATTCCGCACATGTTCCAAGAAATAGCACATGCTATTGTAAATAGCACCAATCAAGTCCAATGGTAAATCTGTTTTATAGGTCCATTTATGTTTTTAATTTATTGACGTGGAAGTTGGTCAACTATCCGAACTGACTTAGACATAGCTGCGGTTTCTCGGCTATTCAATCAAAGATAATACAAAGTAGATTTGCCAACTGATCTGCATACTATTAACCCTGTCATGGCGATGATGTCCAAAAGAAGGAAATATACCACTTAAATGAATGGCGATTACCGTGTCGGTAATTCCGTCCTAAAGAACAGTCTTTTATTGGCTTGCAAACGACATTTAATCAGCACATATTTTGATTTTCCAAATTTGTCTATGAAAAGCTAAGTTACCGAACTATTATTTACTGAGTACGAAATACAAAATAATACATAGTAAAAGAGGGAGCGATTGAGACAAGAATACTGGTAAAGAATAATATAAACTACTAAGCGAAAATTAAGTAAATAATTCTATGTGAGAGCCTATGTTTGATTGGCTGATACTGCAAATAAAGAATATTTCATATCGTTGCCAGTGAACATGTTTGATTGTGACAGTATGCAATGTAAGTTTTAACTGACAATAGACATGCACTATTAATCTCTATTAAAATGTGTGTTATCCGAATACAGACAGAAATAAAATGTAGTAAAATAAATAACATCAAATACAGACAAATGTTTAGGAACAGGAAACACGATAAATTACATTATTTACAAATTTAAATTAACACAAATTTTAATAAGCTCTTTAACATATAAATGATTTTCAGGATGGATGAGGTATGTGGAGACATATGTGGATGTGTATAAATGTGTGTAATCATTTGTGCAAGGCAATGAAAGTTGTACGAAATGAATACAATTTCTCTAGGTTTATTAACTAATTACAGCATGAACTCCAATATATAAAATTTTATGCTTTCTGTCCTATCTGATATTACCTCTTTGAGCCAACCGTCTGAATACGAAAAATCTTTTACAATGTAAGATCTATTCCGATGAATATGTTGAAGCAAATTTGACTGACAGACGTTGGCAACAACAGGTTCGTGTCACATTAGTTTCAAAATAATCAACAGCTTACCTGCATAGTTACCTTAAAATTGGGATTACAGGGATCAATATGTGACAAAATAGCATATCTTCTATTTATTAAGTATGTTCCAAACACATCACGAACAAATAAAATTACAGAAATAAGTATGTTCCCCATAATGTAATCCCACTTACAATTGACCAGGTACTTGCTATAGTAGACTACCATTCAAATAGTACTAACCCATCAGACAAATATAACTTATAGCGTCGCCAGGTGCTTTCTAGATATCGATTTAACACTAGCTCAAATAACTTTTGAAATGGAACATTTGTTAAAATGCAATACAATTTAAGATATCTAGCTAGTTCTTCAGTATTTTATTCAGATAATGTCATATAGTAATGACCATGAACTGCGTTTCGAAATTGGTCTGCAAACAAAAATGCTATCCATTATTCTTCATCTAACTAAAACCGCATCATCTCATAACAAAATGACTCCTACACAATAAGTGGTCCCATATATGTGTGTATGCTCACATAATGTCTCTGATATGACAATGCGGTAGTTCGATTTGAATGGGCAAGCATATCCATCAAGCTATACAACCTCAATAACAGCTCCGCCATTACAGTCAATCATTAAGTTTGATGTTTAATAGATATATCATGTTATCAATTTTCCAAAGCACCCGTACATATATGCACATAGGATTAGTTTATGAAGAAATGTCAATATCAATGGCATTATGGCCTTATTCAGTACAACTGAATAGCTAGCATGATCATTTATATTGATTCCGAATATTATCATCTATCTTACGATATCACTGCCTGTCTTATCAATATCACTGGCTATCTTACCGATGTCATTGTTCATCTGATGAATATCGTGGGTAGTTTTACCAATATCAATGCTCATTTTATCGCTTGTTTTTTTAACGTCTGTACTCATCTTACAGATATCAGGGATCATCTTATCAATATCACGGTTCATCATACCGATATCCCATTCCATCATACTAATATCGTGGCTCATTTTAATACCAGCCTATCTTTCCAATTAGTTGATGGTATCAGAAACATTTCACTGGTCTCGGAAAAATGACCTCTGTACTCAGGTTGAGATAAGGAGAATATTGTCCTAAAAAGTTCAATTTAGGTTATTTTGATTTAGTTTTGTAGGGGCCGTACAATCGATAAACTTCATCATGGAATATTTTGTATGTCATGTTGATTGAGGAAATGTCCCACTGCGTATCATTTCCTATATGGATTCCCATGTTAAAGAGATGAGTACATTATAAATTGCAAGCATGTTAGTCAAATGATTTTCGTGTTCCATTGTAGAATTGGTAAGACAATGTTTAATACGTTATATGATAAACTAATTCATACAATATTTTCCTACGCTCTGACGTATATAATATCTAGTTCTTCTGAATTTGGGTTTCAGTTGCACATTTCGTCATTAACACATGGTTTAGCTCATCACTTCAGCGATCACATATATGACACACAATGGTTTTCACACCGAACACTTCCACTGTTCCAATCATAGTTCAAAACAACAGGAGTTTGAATCAAACTACTTCTACTTGGACCTGTGTTAACTGGTGACGATGTCGCATGGGCTTCTTTGCCAAATGAATCTATGTGGAGGTGTTGGTGTAACTGCGGAAATAGAGAATAGTCAATCGTATCATAGACACAATACATACAGTCAGCATGACCTAAGCAATTCACATTCAAACATACAATACGTTCGTGGACCATATTCTATTCAATGTTTGAAAGTTATTTGACTGGAGGCTAATGCAGCAAAAATCCCAGTCAAATAAGTTCCAGACCATATTTTACTTGATAAGCCATACGTGTGTGGTCGGTCATTCAATAACTCGCTAGCACGTTAGCTCATCCACGCTCATCCAATCAGCCAAGTTTACATTAATGACCTCGGAGAACATGAACACTAAAACAAATGGACGTTGAGCCCAATAGACATTTCCCACATTAGCTTATCTTGGAGAAATACCTTCCCTGAGCGCATCGCACATATCACATCTGTCTGCTAACCATTATAGCAGACGCGTAAACAGCATTACTTTACCATTAGAATCGGATACAATGCAGTTTAAGCAGTTTATATGAAGAACTAATTTCATAATATTATTGAAGTCACACGTCATTGGAAAGCTAAATCAATTTTCCATACATTTTTGTATTAGTTTTTATAATTTTGTAAAATTTAATACAGTTGATAGCAATTATAAGATAGCCCCTACTGTCTACTTGTTTTAATGAATCTAGATATAATGGTGTATTCCATATACGGAAATAACTAATAATACTTTACAAATATATAAAAATTAACGCATTAATATTTAGGCAATTGAATGCGCTTTCCGATGATGTATGTAATATAGTGATTTTAGTTTATCATAGGAACGGTTTTAATTGCTGTGTATTTTAGTGCAATAGTAACCCAATGAGGGGCAGCTGCTTGTTGGCGACGTTACCAGACAGCAGTTGTGCTCCAAGCGTTGATTTGCTTGAGTCTCGGCGTAATGACCTCAATGTGGAAAGGTGTATTGGCGCGAGAAATATTTTAGGTTATAAAAGTGTGTTTTCTAAGACATTATTTTAGTAGGTACGCTTCATTGTATTAAGTTTTCCTGAGCCAACAAAGTGATTTATGTTTCATGCAAAATATTGATTTTGTTGCAAATCGGAACTCGCACCTAGTATTAGTTGATTTCTCACACTGTCAGTCTGTGTGTCACTCTGTCAGTCATTTTTTTACATTTCTGACAAAGCAGCTTAAGCTTGAAATTGAGACCCAAAGGCTTTCAATATCTTTCGATAACATTAATATAGTCAGATGCAATATGAATATGTGACGTTTTCAAGATATTCACTCCTTGACTCGATTCTTCTACTCACATATGTTGCCATTTTTGCATTTGATATAAACAAATTATACAGACGATGACGGATTCTTGGTTCATATTTAGATGGGAATTGTGAGCTTGGATATTATTGTATTGCAATTAACTGCTTGGAACTCGTCAATCTTCAAACGATTGATTTGTCCAATGGTTGGAACCAACGTTTGAAGAGGAGAACGTCCTATGAACATATGTACACGCTTCCTTCATCTCACAAGATTCCACACGTGCATCATTAACAGAGAACCTCCAGCTCACCAACGCAACAGCCATGTGCTGAATGCGCAATGTAAGATTTTCTATGAGAAGTCACTCTCAGAATTGGTATAATGTAGACGAATGGGTAGTGATACAAGCAATATCCAGATGCTATTGATGAAGTATCATTAGCTACTCTGATCTAGAGTGTCTCTCCTATTATGACGAAGAAAAGGAAAAAGAAAAGAAATACACACAAAAGGAGGGAGAATTTTTACTGAAGGTAATAGTAATTCATTAGATAAGATAGGTAGATAATCTGAGGGATTTACTTAATTAAGACATACGAAATGCTCTGCTATCTACAAACGACACGCAGTTATTTTCAAATATGTCTCCCACCCACCTGGCACCAACAGCACACAGTCAAATGAGTTTCAAAATAGTCAGCAGCTTACCTGATTAATTTTATGAAAATTAAGATTCAGGGAGTTCGGAATTGGATCGATCACAACACGAGCAAAGCATGGGCTGAGATTTGTTAGAAATGGCCATGGTTAAAACTGGACTCATCCCTTAACCAGAAAATTAAAATTGTAAAATTACTTCTTTTGTGGCTGAGTCCATGCGTTCGTAACACAGACATGAACTTTGGCACTCCCTAATTTTAATCAGTCCACATGTACGGAATCTCTCAATCTATTGTATGTTTGTGAATGATTTCCATTGACATAAAGTCATCATTCCCTCATTTCATATATCCTGAGTACATCGTTCAAACACATCATGGTACACAGTAACAATCGGCAACTTTAGAATAACAAGCAACGTTTTTCGGCAACACAATTTTACTATCCCTTGCTCATCAGGATATATGCCGGTGATGCAGGATATGGGTTCAAAGGAGAGCAGCATAGTACCATTCTTTGATTGCATCTACAATATTGAGATTGATAGATAATAGATTTGTTGCCTTAAGGAGCATGCATTTAAGCTCAACTGTCTTCGAGATTTGGTCCGCCAGAATTTGGTTTCAAAGAGCAACAGTTGTGATGAATGTCTGATTAAATCCCTCTGATGTGATAGAATAAATTGAAATTGATAGATAATAGTAAATCTCTCTAAGTAAATGTTGGAAATTCTGCGATAAAACAGATCAGTATGTTAAGATTCCAATTCAAAGATACAGTGATATAACAGGCATTCAAGCGAGCAAGGGGTATGTGGTGGATTGCTGCATATTCTGATAATATGTACTGCTAAAATATCTTATTGTCAAGGATAACTCAAACTTTTCGTAATTACCACTTTAAGGAAGAGCATGATGAGTATGCAACCATTCGCAGGCTCAATCAAAATCGCGTAATAAAAGAAGTATTTTTCTACAAACTGTCATTTCACACCATGTTCTGACATCCACCAACCAATCTTTCACATATAGAAAGGGTATGTATATTGGCGTACAGGGGTGGGTTATGTCTATATCAGAACACGTGAAGACAGTCAATAATATGTAGGAGGCCTGGATAGAGTATCCTCGTATAATACCTCTGTCCATGCTATTTCATCCCAGGCAGAATAAGGAACACATAATAACTTTGCATATCAGCCCACATTTCTAATTTTTTGTAAATGGTTCATTAAAAGCAGGAACCATTTGCTTGATGTCAGAAATAATTATAAATTGGAAAAATCATCGTTGACGGAAATTTTCATTTTATAATCAGGATCATTATTTAATAAATTGCCGTGTTAATGGAATGTCTCATTCTGAAGTTGGTGTGAACGGTAAATTTGTACATAACCCATTAAATTATCCATTTAAAAAAAGATTATATTTAACAATGAAAATAATATCCTTGACATTGCATTTGAGTAGGTTCAGTCGTTCACACAGAGGTACTAATTTAATCTATTAGATTGGCATACGGCGAGGTCCGATATCTTCGGATCCATGGACGGTTTAGAAAAACATGAGAACTTAATGCAATTGTTGGAATTTTGCACTAGAAAATAGACTACTAGATTAAATACAAACACATCGTGTATTATGTTTATTTTTAGACCACCTTGTATGTCGTGTATGTGAAGGACAAGTTCACAATCGGACATGAACGTCGATAATAATTGTTTCAGGAACACTGTGATGTTAAGAATGTAGATTCGTTCACAATATTTTAGCAATCTGCAGGCAACCCGCTATATTCCGGCTTTCTTTCATTCTGCTGATTAAGTAGTTTACAAACGATACCAATATGTGAGTGGGGAATATCATCGGCTGCAAATGCTTCACTAAATCAACAATTTCTGAACACACAAGTACACGGTAAAACTAGGCTCGCATGTAGTTCTAGATATAGTGTAGTTCAAGATATAGTGCAATCAATTGAGTCAGCCTCCAGCAACAGCTTCTAACAACAGCTTCCTTCATTACCATTTACCAAATGGACATGGATATTATCTGCTCCGCATTGTACAGAATCTCATTCCGTGTACATTCAGGATTAATGGTAATGTTATGTAAAATCCAGGAATTATTGAAGCGTTGATGAAAGGATTGTTGTTTGCTATTGTGCTTTCAGAGAAATGTATTATTTGTAATCCGCGTTCACGAATCCCGAGAGAGGCTAATATTGCATAGACTAAGAGCATCTCATATGCCAGTTCTCAGAGTGTGGAGCTAAGACGTGATGCAAATAAAGTAATGTACGTGCGAACAGGCGAGTTATCCTTGAGTTCTAGATAATTGCGGTCCATGATTGCACACGTTTTATGCTGTTGGTGACATTCCTTAAGCACTATCTTGTATCTTGTATTCCTTAAGACTTATATCTTGTATCTAAGATACTAGAGGAATCCAATCTGCCTTTCAAGTATATGGCATGATGATCAAATGTGTCACACATAGCCTGAAGTCAGAATAAATATATATATATATATATAGTGAATTACGTATCTATGTCCATCAGGAACTCTTAATAGTTCGTCATGTGTACGAATTATATGTCTTTGTTATTTAAAACAATTCACTTGAATATTTTGAAATTAGATTGACTGGGTGTTGTTGTTCCACAGCACACAGTCTAATTGGTTTCAAAATATTCAACAGCTTACCTGTTAATTTTTTTGAGATTCATAGAGTTCATGGTTCGATCGATTCCAACACGGACAAAGCGTGAGTGGAACTTAGCTAGAGATGGGCACGGCATAGCTAAAAGTGGATTCAGTCATTATTAAGCAATATTTTATCACCGTTTCATCCTGTTTGATGCAATTTGCTGAATTGTGTAGTCTGGATTTTACATACGTAGAAAGAAATATATCTCAAACATGTGAGTTCTACAAGGTTGCGTTCTGAGCGCTTCTCTTGTGAAATACCACCCCGCATTATTCAATGCTGCATGATAAGTTGTGCTCTCTGAAATATAGGGATCAATTTCTACATTTCTGCTGGACAGGTTCCCTTTTCATGACGGAGCTACATCATCATTTGATTGTGACGTCAGCTAAGAAGTGGCGAATTTTGACTTTGACTTCAGATTGTGTCCCTACATTGAAGTTGCTGATCTCTGAGACATTAGATTTTTCTTCTTAGCCAATATGGATTTAACTTTAAATACCATGATTGTTTTAAAAGACTCATAAGAGCAACGTGTATGATCAAAGCTATTTAGTTTGTCTTATGATAGTCGCAGCATCTTTTTAAACTTATTGGTGTTAAATATTTTTTAAATTTAGTATATGAATACATTCCATTAGATTCCATGTTACTTATATATGTACATAGATTAGATGAAGTAAACTATCTGCAGTATTATCCCAGTGAATCTAACACATGATGTTATGAATGCAATTAGGACTCGGTGAACTAGAATATCAAATGAATTCTGTATTTAGATTCAGATGTAAGACCCACATTTTCCCATTGGTAGTTTTTAGGTTTAGCTTCCATCGCTCAGTTCCAATTTGCAGGTATTCGATTTAAAATATATTTGCAAATATATGTCAGCTTCTTCAAATCCTGTCATTAGCATAATGAATTACACCAATAAAAGAAAAATCCCACTAAAATGTGTATGTTTTTAAGAGCCCCGAATCTAGCTTACAATTAGGTTGATTGAAGGCCACTATCTAGACACATTGACACCCCCCCCCAACACGTGTGTTTCATTAGACGAGATAGGGAAGGTATCAATAAGTAGGCCCAAGGCAGATATATTGACTCATTTGTTCAACGGTAGACGGACACGGGCGGAACATGATGATGTTAAAGTTTAAGAAAGCTCGATGACATGGCTGATTTTGAGGTAAGTACTAAGTTGCTATCATCAGATTTAGGCTACAGAGATGAATTGTATTTTTTAATTGTCAACAGTTGCTATTTTGTTTATTTCTAACAGGATAACTGGTGCTCACTTTAAAAACAGCTTTGCTGGTCTATAGACTTATGAGGCAGGAGTGATTTTAGCAACATATTCACAATGTTAAACACTAATGTTAATTTTCTTCCAGCAGCTAATACACGATCTGAATTTCTTTGTGCAGTTGAGTTGTATATGGGATCCGCAGGAACAACGAAAACAATGTAATAAGATACCATCGAATGAGCACCCTCAAAACTAACAAATCGCCCTCACTGCCCTGATACGATAGCACATTCCTGAAATTCCAGAAGTCACCTATTGTCGTTCTTTGTAACTTACTCAACCAGCCCTATGAAAAAGCAACTTGTGTTATCTCGTATCTGCGGTGTGGTCGTCAAGGGATTCTGTTTATGCGGTTGGTTGGAATCTTTAAGAATTGTATAATTCTCCTAACCCGATCAGAAACAACTCGTGTATTGAAATTGTCCATCACATGGTCTGAAACCTAATTGCGAAGGAACAGTCACAAAATGTCAATAGATAAAACTAACTATGTATTGTACGGTAAGCCATTTAATAACCATTGGATATTAAGATGCTTCCGTATAAGACAGCAACAACATTCAGCCAACATGGTTTTAATATATGGACAATAACCTTGATTTCATCAATAAGAGTAGCCATAACAATAATGTTTGCGGTTTATAGTAACTTCCTGCAACATCATATCAAATTCAATATAGTGTGCACATCTGATAGATTAAGCTATTTTCTGGTCATGTAGTTTTATAATACCCATGCCTCTATGTGGGGGTCTGAGTGACTCGGAATTATCTGAATATTTATTGGGTAAAACATCAAACAGTGTGTACATTAATAAGATCATTCCACAATACACTAATTTGGTAAACTTTCCTAGCTGCATCCTGCAGACGTTGCTCCACTGTGCCGGCTGCTAATCATTTAAAGTAGAGAAGATAATCTAATAACATCATATCGCTATTCAATTTATTAGTTCCTAGATAGTATTAGTGCTTGGATATTGAAATGCGAACTGAAATATTAATTTTTTTAATGTCTGCCTGCTGAATTGTTGCAGACTACAATTTCCATGGGCTTTAACTCTGGATATGCGGAATATTTTGAAAACAATTTAACTGAAAGTAGCTTTCAGACAAATTGTTTTCAAAATATTTTATAGGTCCCGAGTTTTTGCACATTGCAATTATTGTCTCGTAGCTTGTAGCAGTCATGCAGTTAAAGGGGTAATGCATCAGATCAATACAAGATCTGCGCTGATATAAACAGAGCCAGTCATCTGTATGTAACCGCAGGTTACATGGTTAAATGACAACTAGAACCACACATCCTTTAGACAAACATGGGGAGACGATTAACTTATCTTTTTCAGAAGGTTGTATGTAACACCTTCAGGGCATTACCTAAGACTGCAGCATCTTTCGAATTTGTCTTGAATAACGAGATTAGTTCTCTTCAAACTTCAAAACATGCTACATAGTAGTTAAATTAGGAGTTGCCAAGCCATTGCTATTTACCTTTTATTCTATGTGATGCAGCCAAACAAATTGCTATTGACGGCAAGATCAAAGGAGACAGCACTGTGGTAAATATTCAACGCATTCTTCTCTTGGCCTCCAAATTGACATCCAAGACTACTGTAGACGCCGTTTTTAAAACCGAAATGGTTAATGTTTTCTCAATGTCATCATAACTGATGTCTACTATAAACCCGATGTTGCTATTAGCTGTTGCTGTCTAAGACATACAGAAGCACATAGTCTTGTTAACGCTGACATCATACATGTGCTACAGACCCGGAAGTATATTATTTTTCCATTTATTGCACCATTTGTTGGTGACTTACAACATTGTATCGTGCTTGACATACCGCCTAGCCGTTTAACTCTTGCATACCAGAAACGACAAAGAATTTATAATGTAAAGAATATTTTAAAGTAATATTGCTGGGAGTTTTTGTTGCCTATGGCAAACAAGAACATCTCCCAATAAAATTGGTTTTAAAATTTTCAACACAATGCTGATTAAATGAAATTCGTACAATTTAGTTAATGACTTTTCTATTTCCGTGACGGAACTATGTCATTTTGATTGTGACGTCAACTAACATGTAACACATTTGATTAAGACGTCAGATACTTGAGTGACAGACGGGATCACTACATTTCTAAGCGCATTTTACACATACACTATAACTGTATTCCATTCTTTCTATTGACATTAGATCGTCTTATATCATTAGACATGCCCGACATGACCTCTGTTATAAATTGATGTCATTCAGCATACGCATATCAGAACATTATTTAACTTACATGTGATTGTAAATATGCAGGATTATATTTGAGAGGGTGACGTCATTTAATGGTATAAAGGCATATTATGGTAAAGTCATTCTGGTTTCTTGCCAAGTATGATGTGAAATTTAATTCATATCTAAACATATGTGTACATAGCGAATTCCATGAACTCGATAAGGAAAATATGTACACAGAGATATATCATATCAACATGACATATAGATACTCGATGTCGAAACAAACCGATATCTATTCATAGATGACCATAAAGCCAAGCTATCTCTATCAAGTACCGACCTTAACCCTTTAATGGCTATATTTGGTCACGAAAATCAAAGTATTTGTCTATTGAATGCCCATTTGCTGGCCAAGAGAAGAAGCTTTGACATTTTGCCATTTGAGTGCCTGACTCGGTTATCGAACCAGAGCGTCCAATGGTAAATTAAAAAAATAGTATGTTCTTGGGCTGCAAATGAACATTCCTCAAGACCTCCACAACAGAGACCCGTGTTAACCTGCTTGGCCATGAACAGACTAAACTCGTATCAGATCATGTGTATTACCTCCTAGGGTGGCGGGGCCTTCAGGACGGAAGACCACCAATCCTAATCTGACGACGTCACAATGATTGTATTTACAATTTGGGGGTAAGATAATACACCGCACATCTCTATTGATTAGATTAATAGTCGATACATTCGCCGATCCTACTCGATATAAAATGCCAAGACAACAGCTTTTCCCGCGATCGAAATACATAGCGGAAGAAATTAATCCATTTTATTTTCCAGTCTGATGCTGGCAACGAACACGAGGTGCTGGTCATCTGACATTATTGGTGCGAGTCGGGAAGCGATCAAGGAGGAAATTGGCATGTCACTGTTCCGGCGTGACATTACACTGACATGGATGGTGTTAGATCAGTTGTAGCTGAAGAAGAAATTAGGATGCTTAAGATTCGAGTGTAACAATACATTCAGAGAGACTGCTATTATGCATTAGCCATGATCCCTGACCTAGAAGACTCAAAGACTACCCCTTATCTTTAAAGCCACATTTATTTCAGAATAGCCAATATATATATATATATATATATATATATATATATATATATATATATATATTTATATATATATATATATATATATTCTATCATAAATATTGTATGCTAAGTCTCCTATCTGTTTATTTACCACAATTGTGCCAAAAGAGCATTCAAAATCTTACTAGCCCTTTAATGATCAGGCGTTGTCAAGAAAAATAAGACAAAAGAAAAAGGCCCTCACATAGGCAGCAACAACAGCCACTCAAATTAGTCTCAAAATATGCGACAGCTTACCTGTATATTTTTTTGGAAATTCAGTCAGGGAGTTCAGGGATCAGGTGGAGCTTAACGAGAGATGAGCGGGGGGGGGGGGGGGGCATAGCTAAAACAGGAAAGGTCCATTGTGCTCAGTAAATGTCCTTTTGCAGGCCAAGAGAAGACGATTTTTGTCAACTTAACATGGAAATTACAAAAATCGCTCTCTGTTGTCCGGCAAATGGACATTTCTCAAGACCACTGCTGATGCTGGCTTGAACATTAAAGGGTAATCGGCAAGCAAGTGTAAATGTTTTTGCTCAGTCAGCTGACAAAAAGAAGCTTATTTCTGAAATTGTAGCATGGAATAACTAGCTCAATTACTGAGCCAGTGATTCCACTGGAACATCTCCAGAAAAATAGACTCTTCTCAAGCCCACTGCATACGTGGTTTTGAACAACTTGACCAATAAGTTGACACAATAGTGTTTGAACATATTGGACAACATTATCCGTATTTAGCTTTGATGATGCTAGACTCAAACGTATATATGTGCTTGGTGTCTGTTCAATATGAGACATTGATTTCAAACTTTACACAATCTCAAATATGGGATTGTCAAGGCAACGTTACAGGAGGCCGTCCGAGTATTAAATGGCTATTTAACTAGATAATGATGTACGTTCAGATTAATGCCAGATTAGTTACAAAGACATCGCCTAAGTATTTGTTGCATCTCAAAACTGTCTGTCATATCTAATTTATCTAGATATAAATATAATAAACTAATTATTGCATCTGTAATATTTAACTAAAATTGTTAATTTTGCTAAGTATATTTTCACTTGCATGTCAGATACTATATATTTTTCGAGACTTGCTAATGGAAGATTCCAGTTTATCCATCAATCATATGACATCATAATCAACTAAGTGATGTGTAGGCTGACGTCAAAATCAATTACCTCATAAATGATAGAGATAGGTTCATCACGAACGCTTAATTTATGACGGTCTAAGCATTGCTGTACGAATTATATGACTTTATAGTAAACATGCTGTTGAATATTTTGAAATTAATTTGGCTGGGCGCTTTTGCATCCATAGGACGCAACAGCACCCAGTCAACTTAGTTTCAAAATATTCAACAGCTTAGCTGTATAATTGTTTGGAAATCGATAGCCATGGAGTTCAGGGATCGATCATTCCCTACACGAACGAAGTGTGAGTGGAGCTTAGCTAAAGATGGGCGGGGCATAGCTAAAACTGGATTCCTCGATTAAACGATGTTGCCAGAAAAAACGCAAAGTGAAGAGCTACAGTCGGTAAGCCAAGTAATCCAAACTAGATTCAGAAGAAAATATTTAATTTTCGTTGAGGTGTAACACCTTGATGGCCTTAGTGTAATTAGTTAATAAAGGACACGAGATGAGTTTAGTAAATGCCGATGTGCGTAAGCTATATGTACGAGAGTACCTTTACTATTCACTATGCCAGATACCATACATCAGCATTGGTCTAGGATAGCATGTGCTACAGGTTGACAGAAGATAAGCAGACTGTTTTGTTTTGTTGGTTTATAGCACGTTCCCATGTTCCTTTGAGAAGGATGATAGATTTACTATCAGTGACACTTATAACAAGATAAATAAATGATGACGATCACGACGACAGGGGTAGTGATGACAACACCGAAGAATCACTCGTGCAACATACCCTGGAATAGGCGATGGTGGCGAAATAATAGGTCGATTCAAACCAGTGCACACAGGTTAAGGTTTGCATACCATAATATCACAGCACTGTCGTCAGACACATATTGACCAGTCACGTGTGACGACATTTAGTTTATGCCCCATCATTTCTCATGATGCGATCCTTCCAGGATTGCTATGCAACAGAACCCCCTTCCCCTGAAGTATGTGTATATGGCTTGAGTCCCTGAATTATTCAGAGCAAGCTGCGGCAGTAATGCTTTGACATTTCCACTATCATATCAACGCATTACCGGAATTCCTTTTTTCAGTTTTACATGTTGCCAAGTAGTGTTCCTTTCAATAACATAGCTACTTCCGTCTACATATATTTTATATGGAAGGCAGTCAAGTGAACAACATGTGGTTAGCATTTCGACTGCATATACTACTATATGGATTCCAGTAGTCCTGATTACAACTATTCTTGCGCATATTGCTCTTTGATAAATGACAGGACATCCAATCTAGTCTGATAAGGTTTGCAACTCGCTAGAAACTCTTCACAAAATTACACATCTGATTTATTTCGTTTTGTCACTTTCTGCGGATTTGTTGAATGATAGGATTGCTCAATCAGGTGAAAAATAGAGAGATCCAATCTGCTACTCGAATATATGACGTCATAATTAAGTATGTCACATGTAGGCGGCTGATGTCACAAACATAATTGACAAAGAATTATCGGTCATGAAGCTGGAAAATGTCGTCAAGTATACGAAATGCATGTCTTTGATGGATTTACTATTTAATAAAGATTCCGTTGAATATTTAGTAACGAATTTGACTCGGCGTTGTTGATTCGATAGGTAGCAACAGCACACAGTCAAATTAGTTTCAAAATATGTATCAGCTTCCCTGCATATTTATCTTGAAATTAGGATTTTGAGAATTCGGGCTTCAAAGTATGCAAATCGATCCCATCATGTGCATATCGTGGCCGGAGCGTAGCTATGTGTGGCCGAGGCGTAGCTAGAGGCGGACCCCTCCGTTCAGAAGTATGTGGTGACACAATGTAACATATGTTTCAATTTTTACACAATTTTGGTGTTATCTGTTGTTCAAATTTTGGTATATAGAGGGTCAATGTCATATAATGGTGATTATCGTATTACTTGAGATTTGGAAACGGATGGGATGTTTTAGAGATTTTTACCAGCGCCACTAAACGCAATGGTTAATGCAAGCGAAGAGTGTGAACCTAGATGTTCATAATTCTTATTCCTAAGATAGTTTTCAATAGCTCTGGAGTTCCATGTCTATCATATAATCAGCTTGAGGTTACTCTCCATTCCTTCACCGTCTTCGTGTTCTGTAAATT
The DNA here is from genome assembly GCA_034401795.1 of Chaetoderma sp. LZ-2023a. Lineage (NCBI taxonomy): Eukaryota > Metazoa > Mollusca > Caudofoveata > Chaetodermatida > Chaetodermatidae > Chaetoderma > Chaetoderma sp. LZ-2023a. Next base: position 23,867,960 of record CM067362.1, on the reverse strand, counting down.
GCCTTATGGTAAACAGAGAATTCAGCTGGAAAAGAGTTGATGTGGTAACTATGTTCGTGGAATTGTTAAAACAGCAATCCTGTTGGATGGTCTCCATAATGTACAGTAAGTATGTTGTCTGAATGGAATTGCCTCCTGAAAAATGCTGTAGCATGAAACACATGCCTTGTGTGATAGGCTGACAAACGTAGCAGTTTGCTTGGAGGTTTCGTGGGTGTTGATCTTGGGTCAAACTTGTGTATCACTACCTGTGTATCAATCGCGGTTGCCTCCAAATTTGAGTGGATACTTGCCTGTGAGGTCTCAAAGATATATGCCAATTTTGAGGTCAACATGTATCAGCATTAACAGCTTTCAGCCAAAAGGCAACTTTTCAATCACACTTTTACTACTGGAGCGATCATTTTCAACTTTGGCTGGAAGCTTGCCTGTGGAGTCCCAAAGAGGTACCCCTATTTTGGAGTTAAACGACAATAGCAATTAGCTTCCAGGAACATTGTTTTAAAAATAGACACTTTTGACCTCATAGGGCAGGGTTGGGGTGGGGGCTGTGCGATTGAAAAAATTTATCAATTTAACTTGCGGGTATTGGACAAATTTGTTCTCGTATTTTTAGCTTCTTTTTTAGAGCGCTCGGCCTGTTGGGTTAAATATTAAAAAGAAAGGAACATGGATACCATAGAGATATCACATTACGTGAACTACAAAATCAATCAATATTTGTCAGACAACTGTTTCATGTGCTCCTTGCTTTGGGGAATATAGCTCATCTGTTTTACGCCGTGAATGATTAATATATAACGACTTGAGCTGACATTCCCGCCATTAACTTTGTCATAACCCGGTCCCATTAGAACACACATCCATATCGATACGCAGGGATTAGCGCTGTTAAGCCGACATTACAATCCATCAAATTGTTATTGTTGAATATATTATGTGCTTCCGTCGCATCCCAGTTTTCAGCTTTCAGAAACACTTCTGTTAGGGATCTAACCGGATATCGTAGCGGAAAGGTATGCCATGCCTAAGGCAGAATATGCTTCTGTCATCAATATATGTATGAAAGTAAGCGTCAGAAAATTGAATACATTTATGAGAATTTTATCACCAATGGAATTGGACGGATGACAGTGAAGAGCTACTCTTCGGGAATATTGACTGGTTGGCGCAAATGAGGAATGGCACGTGACAGTTCTGGCGCGACATTACGCATGGATGGAGCGATATCAGTTGCCGCAGAATGACGTGTTAATGTATGTATGGTTCATGTGGTAATTAACTGCTGGTTATTTAATACTTATTGTGCAGAGACATTTTCATTGGATAATGTCATAAATGCAAATGTTGTACCTGTATCACATGTTTCGTTACGACAAACCATTGAGGTATAACATCATTGAATAATGAATGTTTGGTTTGATCGAATGGTGAATTGTCACTAAGATTGAGAAAATCTTGAATATTAGTAAATAGTAATTTACATAACCATGAATTGATATAGCTTTGGTCAGGTAACAACAAGACGCTTCTAGTTATTTATAGTTCCACCAAATTTTCACCCTCGAGCATTACGTTTTCACTAAAGTGATAACTGATGTTTGAAAAACACATGACTCAACGCCAACGCTGTCGGATACATCTTTTTAAACTGGGCACGCATTATATTACTCAAGAATTTGTCTGGCAACATTTGGCTTTTACCTGTCTAGGTTCATTATCACAGATGATTGCATAAGAAATTTTTTGTTTATTTATCACTATTCGACCATACTCGTTCACGTGCATAAATATCAATTTGTTCTCCACAGAAATCCATTCCATAATGATAATGCTACTTTATTTGAGCAGAATAAGTAAGATGGAAGCAATGTCGAATAATCACCAAAGCGATCGCGTGCTGAATATTTGTACATAAAGATTGACTCTGAATTGCTGGAACACTTCCCCCAATAACTCAAGTGTAAGGAAATCCGTCAGAATTCGTTCTAAGACATAACGTTTACTGAATAGCAACGGAAATATGGCCCCAATACCTACTTTTAAAATAATCTCTGACTTTTTCTGCTTTAATGGCATCGATAAACATCATACATGGCCATGATGAGTTTTCTGAAAACCGTGGCTATCTTACATAGCAACATCTCTCAAAACCATTCACAAAACGAACACCAGCTATGATGATAATCGAAGTTCGCAGTAGTCTTCAACTAATGGACCTTTCCAGTTTATCCATGCATCATATGACGCCATAATCAACTATGTGATTTGTAGGATGATGTCATAATCTATGATCTTATGGATGATGTGCGTCACGAACGCTTGATTAATTACCGACTAAGCATTGTTGTAAGAAGTGTATGTCTTTACTATTTAATAAACATTCTGTTGAAAATTATGAAACTAATTTGACTGGGCCTATGGCAGCAACAGCACCCAGTCAAATTAGTTTCAAAATATTCAAAGGCTTTCCTGTATAGTTTTCTGGAAATTGATAGTCAGGCAGTCCAGGCAATGTAATGCCTATGGCAGCAACATCGCCCAGTCAAATTAGTTTCAAAATATTTAACAGGATGTTTACTAAATAGTAAAGACATACATTTCATGCAACAACGCTTAGTCCATCATCAATTAAACTTTCGTGATCAAGTTTTCTACATCATTCATGCGGTAATTGATTATGACGTTAGCCTACACCTCACGTAGCTGATTATGATGGCATATAATTGATGAATAAACTGGAAAGTTCCATTCAATGAACTCGATAGGGTAAATATTCCATACACATATATCATACCAACATGACATACAGATGTTTGATGTCGCAACAAAGCGATATCTATTTATAGATGTCGATAAACCCAAGCCATCTCTATCAAGTATCGACTTATATCGTTCATGCCTATATCTGGTCAAGAAAAATCCAATTATTTGCCTATTGCGTATCCATTTATTGGCCAAGAGAAGACTAGGTTTAACAGTTTGCCCTTTGAATGAACGACTCGGTAATCGAACCTGAGATTCCAATGGTAAATCTAAAGAATAGTATTCTATTGTGCTGCACATGGACATTCCTCAAGACCTCAATAACAGAAGCCGGTGTTAGCTTGCTTGGCCATGAACGGATTAAACATGTATCGAATTAACCATATTACCGTGGGGGGGGGGGGGGCGGGGTTCCTGACGAAAACTAAGAAATCCTAAGCTGACGTCACAATGGTTGTATTTACAGTTTTGGGGTAAGGTCATACACCGCACATGCATTGCTTACTTGAGCATTACATTAACAGTCGATACATTCGCCAATCTTACTCGATATAAAATGGCAAGACAACAACTTTCCCTGCGATCGAAATAAACAGCGGAAGAAATCAATCCATTTTATTTTCCAGTCTGTTGCTAGTGACAAACACGAGCTCCTGGTCGTCTAACATTATTAGTGCGAGTTAGAACGCGATCAAGGAGGAAATTGACATGTCACTGTTCCGGTGTGACATTACAGTGGCATGGATGGGGCTAGGACAATGTAGCATAAGAAGAAGTTAGGGCGCGTAAGAATTGAGTGTAATAATACCTTCAGAGAGACTGCTATTATCCATTAGCCATGATCCCTGATCTAAAAGAATCAGAGACTACCCCTTTGATCTTATTATCTTTTAAGTCATGTTAATTTCAGAATAGCCAAAATAATATATATTCTATCATAAACAGTGTGTTCTAAGTCTGCTGTCTGTTTATTTACCCATACGTGTGCCAAAGGAGCGCTCAAAATCCTACTTATATCAACTAACCCTTTAATGATCTGGATTTGTCAAGAAAAAATAAGACAAATGCAAATCTTACTCAGTAAATGTTCATTTGTTGGCCAAGAGACGATGATTTTTGTTAATTTACCATGGAAATGGACCTTTCCAGTTTATCCATCCATCATATGATGTCGTAATCACCTACGTAACAAGTAGGATGACGGAATGACGTCATAATCAATTATAGCATGAATGACTCGATTTAGTCCATCTTTTAAGCGCTTAATATTCTGACACATTGTACGAATTGTATAAAACATAGGCAGCAACAGCATCCAGGCAAATTCGTTTCCAAATATTCAACAGCTTATCTGAATAGTTTTCTAGAAATTGATTAGTCAAATAGTTCAGGGATCGATCAATCCCAACACGAGCGAGGTGTGGGTGGAGCTTAGTTAGAGATGGGCAGGGCATAGCTAAAACTAGAAAGGTCGATTGATAAAAATCGCTTTCTGTTGTCCTGCGAATGAATAATTCTCAAGACCACTGATGATGCCAGCTTGAGCACTAAAGGGTAATGGCCAAGCAAATAGAAATGTTTTTGGTTCAATCAGTGGGCATTTGCTGAGTAAAGAATATTCTTTTTTGAAATTTTAGCATTTGAATAACTGGCTCAATGACCGAGCCAAAATGGACCTCTCTTGAACTGTAAAAGGGGCTCGTCTCAACCCACTACAGAGGCAGGTGTTACTAACTTGAGCATTAAATGCTTAAATTGACACAATTGTGGTCGAACATATTGGGTAGCATTATTTGTATTGGGTTTTATGATGCTAGACTCAAACGTGCTTTGCTGTCTGCTGAATATGAGATATTGATTTCAACCTTCAAGCAATACCAAATATGTCATTGTCAAGGCAACGTTACATGAGACCGACCATGTATTAAACAGTTATTTTACTAGATAATGCTGCTGCCTCCAGCTCACAGTCCGATTAGTTACAGAAAAATCATTTAATTATTTATTGCATCTCAAAAATCTCTGTCCTATCCAATTTATCTCGACATAAATATAATAAACTACTTTTTGCATCTGTTTGAGAATTTTTTTTTGATTTTGCGAACTATTTTATCACGTGCATGTCAGATACTATTAATTTTTCGAGGCTTGCTAATGGAAGATTCTAGTTTATCCACGTCATAATCAACTATGTGATATGTAGGCTGACGTCATACTCAATTACGGCATAAATAATGGAGATAAATTCATCACGAACGCTCAATTGATGACAGACTAAACGTTGTTGTTGCGAATTGTATGTCTTTACAATTTAATGAACATGCTGTTGAATAGTTTGAAATTAATTCGACTTGACGCTATTGTTGGCATCGGGCAGCAACTGCGCCCAATCAAATTAGCTTCAAAATATGCAACATCGTACCTGTATAATTTCCTGGACATTTATATAGTCAGAGAGATCGGGGATAGATCACTCCCAACATGGGCGAAGTATGGGCGGAGCTTAGCTAATAATGGGCTGGGCATAGCTAAAACTTGATTCCTCCATTAAGCGATGTTTCTACAGAAAAGTGAAGACCAGTCAGGAAAGTATCAAATTTTCGTTGAGGAGTAACACATTGATGGCCACATTGTAATAAGTTAATAAAGGCCACTATATACGAGTAGTATGTGCCAATGTGTATACAACAGCGACAACGTATGCATAAGCTATATATATATATATATATATATATATATATATATATATATATATATATATATATATATATATATATATACAAGATTACTTAATTTTAAGATTCCAGGTACCATACACTTCCGCATTGGTCCAGGATAGCATGTGCTACTGGTGATACTTGTTTGGGTGTTGATAAGCAGACTATTGTGTATTGTTTGTTTATAGCATGTGCCCATGTTCCTTTTAGACGAGTAATAGATTTACAATCAGTAATGCTGTATTTTTAACAAGATAAATAGATGATGACGAACACGATAACATGGGCAGTGAGGATTTTACTTGTAATGCAATAGGCACCTCTGCATGTAAATGTAGGAGATCGCTAGATCACTCGTGGAACAGACCCTGGAATACGTGATGGTGACGAAACAATAAGTCAATTCACACCAGTACACACATGTTAAGGTTTCCACACCATAATATCGATGCATTGTCATCAGACAAATAATGACCAGCGACTTGTGACCATTATTTTATTTCCCATCATTTCTCACGATGCGATCCCTCCAGGATTCATTCCCATGCAGCAGAACTACCTTTCCATGACGTATTTGTATATGTCTTAGGTCCCTGAATTATCCAGCCAAACAGCGACATTAATGCTTTGAGATTTCCACTATCATATTAACTCATTACCGGATTACCTTTTTAGATCTTTGTCCAGTTTTACATGTTGCTAAGTACTGCTCCTTTTAATGATGTAGGTGCCTCGTGTGCATGCATTTTATATGAAAGATAGTCACGTGAACAACAAATGTTTAATTCAACTTGTGGATATCATTTCGACTGCATACACTACTATATCTTGCAGTAGTCCTGATTACAACTATTGTCTCGCACATTGATCTTTGATAAATGGCAGGCGTTAATGGCATCCGTGCTAGTCTGATAATGTGTGCAACTCGCTAGAAACTATGTTTCTCTTCACAAAATTGCACAATCTGATTTAATTCGATTTGTCATTTTCTGCGGATGTGTTGAATGACACGATAGCTCAACCAGGTGAGAAATAGAGGGATCCAATCTGCCACTCAGGTATATGACGTAATAATCAATTACGTCACATGTAGGCTGATGTCACAATGATAACTGGTAGAGAATTCTCGGTCATGAAGCTGGAAAGGCCCATCAAGTGTATGAAATGTATGTCTTTGATGGATTTGCTATTTAATAAACATTCATTTAAATATCTTGTAACGAATTTGACTGGGCGATGTTGCTTCCATAGGCAGCTACATCACCCAGTCAAATTAGATTCAAAATATTCACCAGCTTTCCTGTATAATTACCGAAATGGACTGTGAACCGTGATGTTCTAAAGTTCTTATTCCTATGACAGTTTTCAATAGCTCTTGTTTTCCATATCCACAATATAATCACCGTTCCTTCAATGCTACCGTGTTCTGTAAATAGCCTTATAGTAAACAAAGAATTTAGTTGAGAAAGAGCTGATCTGGTAACTATTTTCGTGAAATTGTCAAAACAGCAATCCCGATGGATGTTCTACATAATGTACAGCAGATATGTTGTCTAAATGGAATTGTTTCTTGAAAAGTGCCGGAGCATGAAACACATGCCCCACACGATAGGCTGACAAAAGTAGCAGTCTGCTTGAAGGTTTCGTAGGTGTTCGCCATGGGGCATGTATCTTCGCCTGTGTAATGGTCGTGGTTGCCTCCAAATTTTGGTGGATACTTGCCGGTGAGGTCTCAAAGAGGTATGCCATTTTAGATCTTCACCAACATCAACAGCTTTCAAAAATTGTTTTCAAAAGGGCCACTTCTCACCACATATTTTGTTACTAACTCTTCTACTTAAGCGATCATCTTCAAGCTTGGCTGTAAGCTTGTCCGTGGAATCCCAAAGAGCTACCATTATATTGGAATCAATCGATAAAAGACAACAGCAATTAGCTTCCAGGAACATTGTTTTCAAAAATAGACACTTTTGACCTCACGGGGGTGGGTCTGGGGGTGCGAAGGAGGGAGGGGCCTGATTGGAAAAATATATTAAGGAACGCGCCGGTATTGGAAATTCTCCGCGTCTCTTTTTAGTCCGCTCGACATGCTGGGTTAAATTATTAAAAAGACAGAAACGTGTAACACATCGAGAAATCACATCATGCAAACTACCAAACCAATTAATATTGGCCAGATAACTGTTTCATGTGCTGCTTGCTTTAGGGAATATAGCTGATCTATTTCACGCTGTTAATGATTAATATATAACGACTTGAGCTGACATTTCCGCCATTAACCTTGTCATAAACTGAACCGATTAGAACACACATCAATATCGATACGCAGTGATTAGCGCTGCTAAGCCGACATTGCGATTCATCAAATTGTTATCGTAGAAGATTTAATGTTCGTCTGTCGCACCCCAGTTTTCAGCTTTCAGAGTTCACTTCTCTTAGGTGTCTAACCGATATCGTATCCGTAAAATATGCCCTGCCTAAGGCAGAATCTGGCTCAGTCATCCATATGCGTATGGAAATAGGTGTCAGCAAATTGAATACATTTATGAGAATTGTATCTCCAATCTAATTGGACGGATGGCAGCGAATAGCTACTATTCAGAAACACTGACTGTTGTTGGTGCAAATCCGGAAGCGATAAATGAGGAATGGAACATCACAGTTATGGCGCGATAATACACATGGATGGTGCGATAACAGTTGCCACATAGTGGCATTTTAATGTACGATTCGTGCTGGTTATTTAATACTAATCTTCATTGGATAATGTCATTGAAGCAAATGATGTAACTGCATCACATGTTTTGTTACATTTCATCATTGAATTAATAAACCTTTGGTTTGGTCGAATGGTGAATTGTCAAGGACAAAATCTTGAATGTTTATTGACGATTGAATAGTATTTTATTTACATATGAATTGATATAGCTATGGCCAGGTAACTTTATAGATATGCTCAGTAGAATATAAGAAGACTCGTCTAGTTATTCATGGATCCACAAATTGTCACCTTATAACATTACGCTTTCGCTAATACTGATGGTTGAAAAACATATGACTCAACGACAATGCTGTCTGATACATCTTTGCAAACTGGACACACATTATATCACTCAAGATTTGTCTGGCGACATTTGGATTCTACCTGTCTGGGTTCCAATATCACAGATGATTGCATAAGAGATTTTTGGTTTACTTATCGCCATTCGACCATACTTATTCATGTTCAAGTTCACGTGTATAAATATCAATTTGTTCTCCTCAGCAATCCATGTCATTATGGCAATGCTATTTTATAAGAGCAGAATAAGTGAGAGCGACACAATGGAGAATAATCACAAAGTGATCCTGTCCTGGATATTTGGACATAAAAAGTAACTACTCTTAGTTGCTAGAACACTTTCCCCCAATGAATGTGAAGTGACAGGAAATCCGTAAGAATTCGTTCCAAGCCATAACGTTTACTGAATAGCATGGCAAATATTCCCCAAATACCTACTTTAAAAATAATGGCTTCCTTTTTTGTGCAATCATCACATCGATAAACGTCATACATGGTCTTTATTTTACTGATGTTGCTGAAAGCAGTGGTTGTGTAGACTCCGTGTTTTCACGATCAGATTAATCTGGTCAGATTTGTCGAATTCGATAAAATCTGGTCGTGTAAACCAAAAATCTGAAGTTTGATGCTTGAAGTCTGATGTCTGAAGGCGAATCTGATGGTTCTTCAGATTTTTCGTATTCAATCAAATCTGACCGTGTAGACAAAATATCTTAAGTCTGAAGTCTTAAGTCTGAAGTTTGAATGAAGGCTGAAGTTTGAATGAAGTCTGAAAGCTGAAGGCGAATCTCTAAATACGTCATCATCGTTGACTTTATCAGCCAGCCAGCAAAATTAATACGGCCGTGCCATTTTGAATGTGGGGCGATTTTAATGAGAGGTTTGTTACGCCCACTTTATAAAATTAAACCAAAAGCAGACGGCGATACTGTCGATAGCGGGCCGTGTCATCTGGTCTGCCGCCACTGTTGCTAACCCTAATAACGTCATTACCAACTTCACAATGCCAATGACCTCATATTTCTTCTTGAGATTCTTTCTTCAGATTTTTCCTTCAGATTTTTGCTTCAGATTTGTCTGTCAGATTAATCTGATCATGAAAACTAGGCTTTACACCGCAACATCTCTCAACACCATTCATAAAATGAACACCAGCAATGATGATAATCAAAGTTTGCGGTAGTCTTTCCAGTTTATCCATCAATCATATGACGTCATAATCAACTACGTGACATATAGCATGACGTCATAATCAATGACGTCACAAATGACATGGATAAGTTTGTCCCACACTCCTAATTGATGACGGACTAAGCATTGTTGTACGAATTATATTTCTTTACTATTTAATAAAGAATCCGTTGAATATTTTGAAACCAATTTGACTGGGCGCTGACAATATCCAGTCAAATTAGTTATAAATTATTCAACAGCTTACCTGTATAGTTTTCTTGAAACAGATTCATAGAGTACAAGGGATCGAATGATCCCAACACGGGTAAAGTGTGGGTAGAGCTTGGCTAAAGATGGACGGGACATAGCTAAAACTGGATTCCTCCATTTCATACCCTACCAGCGAAGGCAATTTTCTCTGTTACAGAATAGAGCGATCCATTTTTAGCTAGGACCCAAGCCTTTTTTAGCTAAACTCCGCCCAATTTTTATACGTGTTGGAATCGATTTACAATTTTGAAACCTAAATTCCCAGAATTGAAATTTCAAATTCACTGTACAGTATTTTCAAACTAATTTGATTGGGGGCTCGTGCTTCATAATATACAATAGAACGCTTATTAAATGGTAGATCCATCAAAGAGATACGAATGTCGTATTTGATTATGACGTCAGATACTTGAGTGAGAAATCAGATCCCTCGGAATCCTCAGGACCTGACCGAGAAATATTGGCCTTGGTTTGGAAAATGTAGATCAGCTGCCAAAGATCGTCTCTTGCTAGCAAACAGATGAACACCATTAAGCATAGGATACACTTTAAAAGACTTCTAGCAAATCGAAGTTTGGAAACCAGTATTATAAACCCTTTGATCTTTTAAAAAAATATTTTAAGCGTCACTAATTGATACAGAATAGTGGTAATTAAACATGATGCTAAGAAAGCAAAAATGAGCTTCGGTCATAGGAAAGGTTTGGAGTCGTTTCATCTTCAAATTAAGCTATGAGAAAGATGGCATGACAAACTGAGAACCTGTGAAGCGGTGTGTATAAATGTCCACTACCTTCATTAGCGCAGTTCCTATATAAGGTATACAGCATGCTAATAATTTAATCCAGGACTGCTCATTATGTTGAAAATAATTTGGCACATAGGCAGTACTGCCATCAGTCACCTTGATGTCAGAATATTCACGGTGTGTCTCCACATGGCCAGGGTGTTTCTATATTGAGAATGGCAGTGGTAGAGGCGAGCAGCCTCTTTAGAAAAAGATCGAAAATCGTGTTTTCCTAGGCCAGGTCTGAAATAAGTTTTTGACACTACAGAATCACATAGTCAATGCATATGATTTTTCTCCTATGAAGCTATTATCAACTTTATCAGAATATCATAGGTACGCGAGGCATTCTATTTGCACTTCTCTGCGGTATAATATTACAGAAAATTCAGATATGTAGGGTCCTCGCCAACATAGCTACCCTACATCCAATTATCGCAAATATGTGATTTATTCTAGATTCATATTCACATTCGTTCAGTGTGGAAAGCGATAAATACTGTATCCGTCATTCCCTAGTCAACATCAGTTGCTTGCACACTTATATATCTATCCATGGATGTCTACCTCCTTCAGAAAAACCAGGCCAAATATACATACAATAAATACCAACTGGTATGGTTGCACTCACAGTCTACACCGCACGGATTTCTGCCACCACAGGTGCACAACAAATCATGCAGCAACGCTGCTGCGGCAGGGTCATTGTTCGAAAACAGACCAAGGTTCCCCATCTTTCTTGTGCCAACAAGGGCGTCTGGCGAGGGTAAGTAGGGGTCTGCTACGTGTTATGAAAGCTGTGTCATTGTTTGCCAACTTGCATGCAAAACATGGAGGTAGCTTAATTAGCGTTGCTTCTCCTACATAGAGAAGGCGCACTCGATTTGCATTAAGATTGTGATGATGTTGATAATACTTTCCTTCGCTATCATACAATCCAGCAATGCCCTCCAATCCAAGTATGTTTAAAATATTCAACAGGACATGACATTTCTTGCTGACTAATACAATTTATCATTTAGCTTTGGACATATATTAACTTATTTATGAGCTTTACTGTACATTTTTTAAATTTCCGACTGGCTTTCAATATAATTCTGCCAATACCTCGGCATTTTCAAGTAATTTCGTTTAGGAGTGAAACACAACGATCCACAATTAACATGTCTTATTACTTATTGAAGTGCCAGTCTTCTTTATATTATAGTTTATTGTAGGCGAGCTGTTATAGGAGTAATTCCGTCGAGCATTGGTTGGCTTGAAACAGTAATTATTGTGTACTCGGACTAAATAATTGCGCGCCATTGACACATTTCATAGCTGAGCAATGAGTTATATTCGCAGGACTGGTATGACTTGGATGTAACTTAACTGACATCTGACCCACATCACAGAACTATGTTAAATAGCTAAGCTTTTACCATTGATAATCACATCGTAAATGAGAAGTTACTATGGCTAATCTCGCCATCCCATGTGTACAATGTGGTGCGTCGATAATCAAACGTTATTTGGCATTCACCCAATAGAGGTAGCCAATCTAGCTCTCAAGAATCTGAAGTCATAATCAAATAGTCCCAATTAAAATGGTGCAGCCACTACGACGATCCAACTGTGACCATTACGTCCATTAGCATCCTCGCAACTCAAATTGCAACAAATGAAAACAAATAGCACCCACAACTGATGTGTGATGCTTTCAAAAGCGTTCATCAACGCTGTCTTCAAAATAATAAAACTTCCTTCTGACATCAGCTCTTAAATGTTGCAATTTCTATGTGTTCTATTAAAAATTCAAGGATATATTATGTAAATGCTTTAATATCCCTGCTTGTGACATAACTAGACACATATTTATTCTCTCTGAACCAAAGAGGCAAATGGCAAAATATACACACAAATAAATGCTTGAACCTCAATACCCTTAGAGTCGATAGTAACGAAATGGTTTTTCACCCGATCGTCTCATCAAAAAGTAAAACAGAGCACATTCTGGTGAACTTGTGTATTCAAAGACTTAACAAAGAAGACATTCACTATTATGTGATTCTATACATTCAAGTGAATGTTAGCTGATTTGGCCAAAACCGTTAACCCGCGCTCTGACGAGATTTCAGTAGTAATCACAAACACTATCAGTGCATGATCAATCCATTTATTTATCACATCTAGTATTGCACTAGAGTTAGATTGAATTGTAGCTGGCAACCTGAATGATAGCATGACTAATGGTGGAAACGATGTAATTGTATTTTTCAGCTTCGTTTGTTTTATTCTGAATAAGATTGTTATTTTGCATGAAGAATAAAAATGATTTGACAATCAAATCGTTATGTAAGAAACTGCTCTAAATCTATGCGGAACTCTTGGAAAGACATCTTTTTACCTTTTCTTCTTCGCTGCTTTTTACGACACTATGTTTTCTTTTAATCCTTATAATAAGTTCAATTCTGTGTTTGTTAAAGTTGTAGTCATCAAGCGGCACCGACAATAAATTGTATTCTAACTAAACATGGCTCCTATTAACCCATCAAAGGCCAAAGTTGGTCAAGATAATATACATGTTTGCTTAGTGAATGCCCATGTGCATGACAAGTGAAGATTATTCTGGAAAAGTAACAACCGGAATGATTGACTTGGTTATCAGTTCAGTCATTCCAGTCGTCGATTCTCAAAAATAGTTTGGGCCTGTAATTGGACACTCCTCACGATCTCTGGTGAAGTCAGTTTTACCTGACTGGACCAGTACATGGCTAAGCACTGCAGGTACATACATTCTTCATTGTGGGTACTAGTTATATGTCCGTAGATGTTTAGTTGTGACTAGTATAAGTCACAACTATAGGGAGTTCACTCTTGTTAAGATTACATTTCTAGATATCTTACCATGGACAGCGTCTGCCAGGACCACTTAGTGCATGTCTAAACGTGCTGCAGATGTAAGTAAATATATCTAGCCAAATACACATGGTTTAAAATATATGCAACCTTGATACTATGATCATTACGTCCTCACTATATATAGTGGATACGCATCATAGAATTGGAAATTTCGAGATACATGCGAGACACTAGAAGATACATATGCGCATAATGTCACATTAGCACAGTTCCTTAGACAATATTTCATGTGAATATCCTCCTAAACGTCCCCGTGTCCCGGCCATACAGACAGTTTATCGACAACACAAAGTCAGATTTGCCATTTATCATTAGGAGAGAGATAATTATAGATTGTTAACGACCTTGTTGTTGAGTTGTTAGCCCCGTTTCTATAATGCCCGCGGGTAGAGGAATCCGATCTTCCGCGCAAGGAGGTATTTGAAGACATAACCAAAATACCTCCAGAGTCATAAGGAAATTACAGAGGATAGACACGAACTGTCCGACGGTCATCGCCTGAATTGTATGCTTTAATAAACATTCTCCTGAATATTTTGAAACTAATTTGACTAGGAACTGTTGCTGCCATAGTTTTCTGTAATTACTGACAGCTCAGTTTCTGTTTTTGCACACATTCATTAGCTTTTATGCATTTGTATGAAGTAGCAGTATTTATATGGCACCGAGATTTGTCTTTGACCCATCATATGTGTGCTTACATTCGACTAGTCCCACCTCAAGCTAATGTGCATGGCTTAGGGGATTAGTAATTATTCAAAACGTGTTTGGGGCTGATGATTATGATGATGGTGGTGGTATCCATGCCCCTATGTTGACAAGCAGAACTGTCTACTGATCATGCGCTGTACACAAATCTCACTCAACATAGAAACAAGATATGGGCGATACCAACATTATTACAAGACAAGTTATATGGATTCGTGGAGATCTGCAGAAGACGTGTTTGTCTCAAAGGCTGAACACCAAGTGTAATGCAGCAGGCGAAGAGGAAACAGGAGAAAACTGGAGAGAGTTAGTTTATTGTGGTCGTTGTCAGATAGAGGGAAAGCAAATAAAATATAAAATGTGTTTGTGTGTGTGTGTGTGTGTGTGTGTGTGTGTGTGTGTGTGTGTGTGTGTGTGTGTGTGTGTGTGTGTGTGTCCACGCCACACACATGAATGCACGTTCAGATGGACGCACGCACATTCATGTGTGTGGCGTGCGTGCGTGCGCGCGCATGTTCATGCGTGTGTGCATACGTGCATGCATGCGTGTGCGCGCGCGCGTATGTGCGTGCATGAGTAAGTGGTTGCATGCGTGTGTAAAAGTGTACATGCATGAATGCGTGCGTGCGTGCGTGCGTGCGTGCGTGCATGCCTGTATGCAAGCATGTGGACCTGCGTGTGCATGCGTACGTCAGTGTATGTGTTTGGATGCATACCTGCAGGTTTGTACGTGTTACATTAAGAAGAAGAATTTGCTATGAACACTTTCTGTCATGCGTATGCAAACCCATATCATGTATATGGTACATTTTCATAATCCAAAATGTTTATCATAATTATATTTCACCCTTTTCGAGGACTTAGAACACAGTTATTATGTACATAATTATGGTCCCTCATTTTGCCACTGAAAAGATGTAGACCACAGTGTCCTTGGTCACTGAACGTAATGGAGGGATCCAATCTGTCATTCGAATACATGTTAAAATAATAAATTATGTCATATGTCGGTTGACGTCACAATACAGAGTGGCGTATCTATCTCCGACACGAACATTTACAAATTTGTCATGTGTATGAACTGTATGTCGTTGGTAGGCTTACTATTGCAGAAACATTCTGTTGAACATTTTAAATCTAATTTGACTGTGAGCTTTTGTAGCCATGTTTCAAAATATTCAATATCTTACTTCAATAGTTACCTTGAAATTGGGATTCTGGTAATTCAGGAGCTAAAGCGTATAAATTGATTCCAACATGCGGTGAAAGTAGGCGGACCCTAGTTAGAAATGGGAGGGGCATAGCTAGACATTGTTCCCTCTATTAGCCAATGAAATGGCATGGATAATCTTCTCAGAAGACTAGAATACAAGGATGTAATAATGTGTTGCCTTAGTTTGTAATGATTATGAGATTTCTCCAGTTATCAATGCAGATAGGTCAAAGATTAAAAAGGTAACCATTTATCTCATTATTTTCTCTGGGCATTATTGATTATTGTAGAAAGTAGGTCATATCTATAACAAAAGGTTCTAACATTCAGGTACCACATCCCATGAACCATTATTTATACATCACAAGAGTTATTCGCCTTGACTTTTAAACACATAAATAAATATTTTAATGCACAGAAATATATATGGATGCAAATATTTAAAATTGATTAAAATGAAAAATATATATTATAAAACAGTTATTATGAACTGAACGTATTGAATTACATTATATAAATATGAAACAGTTAACTTGCATTGTAAGGGCCGTGTCTCCCGCAAACGAAAATCTAGCCAGATATTGAATATAACCGAGGTTATTGAAAATAGTTCCAAGACAGGGTCAGATTTAAAGTGGTATATGGGGCATTTCATGCCATTTGGCATGGGGCCCCACAGACAGGGGCCCTATTTTTAGAATTAATTTAAGCTCTTTTGAAGTATGAAGACGTATTAAACACCACTTCAACGATAATGATCAGAAATCAGAAATTATTTATGATGTAAGAAATTTTCTGTTGAACATTTTGAAATAAATTTGCCTGTATACCAGTCAAATTACTTTCAAAATATTTGACAGATTTCCTGTATTGCTACACTGACACTGTTAATCGTGCATACACTTTTAAAGGTAACAGTTGTTCCTCCAGAAATGCACTCTCTGCCGGTCACAGTATCTATGTTTCAAACTTCTCTTGGAGGATAAACCCAAGCACCACGCTAGTTCTTTGCCCCAAGCTGACCAAAGCCCCACAATTCTATCTTGGCCTCTGTTTGAAGAAAAGTCACACACTATTGTAAGCAATTTGCAACAAATTCAATTTGTGCCCAATGATAACCTAAGTCTGTTTCACGTGTCCATTTACATAGTTAATCTATCGTAGTGTAAGTTGGTTAACTATCTGAACTGACTTAATAATGTATGGCCCCCTCACTCACCGTCCTATCACCTCACGGTTGTTCAATCAAAACTAATACGATTTAGATTTTACAACTGATTTGCATAATATTAACCCTTTCACGGTGAAGCTGGCCAATCCAGTCCATACAGTGGTCTTGAGGCATGTCGCTTTGCAGACCAAGAGAAGGAAATTTACTGCTTAAATAAATGACGCACATACGGAGCCAGTCATTCCAGTGATAACTCTTTAACAAATAGTGATCTCTTGGCCTGCAAACGACATCTAACATAAACATGTTTTGATGTCCTTGACCAAATTTATCCATGACAGGCTTCCTATTATATACTGAATACGAAATATGAAATAATACATTAGTGAAAGATGGGGAGTTTAAGACAGGAATATTGTTAAAGAATAATGTAAAATACTAAGTGAAAATTAAGTAAGTAATTCTATGTGTGAGACTATATTTGATTGGATGATACTGTAAATAAAATGTATTTGATATAGTTGCAAGTGAAATTGTTTGGGTGTTACAGTATGCAATGTGAGATTTAACTGGCAATAGACATGTACTATTACTCTCTATTCAAATGTATATATTATTCCAATACAGACAAAAATAAGATGCAGTAAAATAAATAACATCAAATACAAGCAAATGTTTAGGAACAGGAAACGTAATAAATTACATTATTTACAAATTTAAATTAACATAAATTTAAATAAGTTCTTTAACATATAAAAGATTTTCAGGATGGATGAGGTATGTGGAGACATATGTGTATGGATGTGTATAAATGTGTGTATTCATTTGTGCAAGGTAATGAAAGTTATACGAATAGAATATGATTTCTCTAGGTTTATTGACTAATTACAGCATGAACTTCAATATATAATATTTAATGCTTTGTGTCCTATCTGATATTACCTTTTTGAACCCGAATGTCTGAATACGAAATATCATTTACAATGCAAGATATATTATGGTGAATATGTTGAGGCAAATTTGACTGGCAGCCATTGTTGCCTATGGTTCCTGCCAAATTAGTTTCAAAATAATCAACAACTTACCTGCAGAGTTACCTTAAAATTTGGATTACGGGTATCAACATGTAAATAATAACATATTATGTAGATATGAAGTATGTTCCAAACACATCACGGACACAACAAAGTACAGAGAAAGGTAGTTTCCCCATAAATGTAATCAGACTTACAACTGGCCAATTACTTGTTATAATGCACTACCATTCAAATAATACAAACCGATCAGACAAATATAACTTATAATGTTGTCAAGAGCATTTCCAGCCATCGACATACACGTAACAATATCTCAAATAACTTGAAATGGAACATTTGCTAAAATGCATTGCAATTTAAGAAATCTCTAATTCGTCAGTATTTAGTTCAGATAATTCCAGATTATAATGACCTTGAACTGTGTTTGGAAATTGTACTGCAGACAAAAATGCAAATCCCTTGTTCTACATCTAAATTAAACCTGATCTTCTCATAACAGAAGGAATCCTACACAATAAGTAACAGCTAGTAACATATATGGTTGTATGCTCTTATAATGTTTCTGGTATGGGTATGTGTTAGTTCAAATTTAAATGGGATGTTCATGATGATATACCAGGTCAATCACAGCTCCATCATTAAGTTCAATTTATGATAGAGTTTACTATTTAATATAAATGTCATGTTATATATACCAGAAATGTACAACGCATCCGTACATATATACACATGGGCTTAGTCTATGTCAATATCAATGGCATATGTCTTTATTCAGAACAGTATTATATCTACAATGAAAATGTATGCTGATTCTGAATATTACCATCCATCTTACCGATATCGGTGTCTGTCTTATCGATATCACTTGGTTGTCTTACCGATATCATTGTTCATCTGATGAGTATCATGAGTAGTTGTACCGATATCAGGGTTCATCTTATCGATGGCAGTGCTTAATTTATTAACATATGTATTCATCTTACAGATATCAGGGCTCATCTTATCGATATCATGGTTCATCATACCGATATCCCATTCCATCATATCAATATCCTGGTTCATTTTAATGCCAGCATGACCTCTTGATGTTAGGTCAATCATATTGATTAGGATTTCCATCTCGTACTCATGTTGATATATGGAGAATATTGTCCTCAAAAGTCCAATTTATATGATTTTGATTTAGTTTTCCAGTGGCCAAACAATCAATAAACTCCGTCGTGGCATATCTTGTATGGCATGTTGAATGTGGCAATGTCATTGAACCCTGATTGATGTATGGCTGGGATGTGTGTGTAACCCTGCATACCATTTCCTATATTAATCCCCATGTTAAAAGAACGAATACATTATAAATTATAAGCATTTTAGTAGAATCATTCTCGTGTTCCATTGTGGAATTGGTATGACAAATATTTAATACGTTATATGATAAACTAATTCATGCAATATTTGCCTATGCTCTGACTTATATAATATCTTGTTCTTCTGAATTTGGGTTTCAGTTGCACATTTCGTCATTAACACATATGGTTTAGCTCATCACTTCAGCGATCACATATATGACACACAATGGTTTTCTTATAAAAGTGAGTTTGAAAACAATTTGATAGCCTGGGACCAATCACTTTCAATTTAATTGTGTTTCGCGTGGTCAGAAATTCTCATTTAAAATGGTTTTGTCAAAGCTGTTACATCAAACAATCACAAGAGTCCACATTAAATCAAATAATGGACCCTTCCAGTGTTAGCTATGCCCCGCCCATCCCTAGTTAAGAACATGATTCACCCATATTGGGATTGATCGATCACTAAACTCCCTGACTATTAATTTCCAGAAAACTATACACGTAAGCTGTTTAATATTTCGAAACTAATTTGACCAATGGCAGCAACAGTGTCCAGTCAAATTAGTTTTAAAATATTCAACAGCATGTTTATTAAATAGTATAGACATACAATTCACACAACCTGGCGGATTATTAAGCGTTTAAGACTAAATGGAGTCACTCATGACGTAATGGTTATGATATCATCCTACACGCCACTTAGTTGATTGTGACGTCACATGATTGGCTGAGGAAATTGAGTCATGAATTAATGAGCTATCTAATGGAACGACATGTATTTGTTTGCACTCTCATTAATCCTCACAATAACGATGCTACACTGCTGTTTTTATCGCAGGCACTCTGAACACTTCCACTGTTCCAATCATAGTTCACAACAACTGGAGTTTGAATCGAACTACTTCCACTTGCACCTGTGTTAACTGGTGACGATATCGCATGTGTAGGGCTTCTTTGCCAAAAAAATCGATGTGGACGTGTTGGTGTAACTGCGGAAATAGAAGAATAGTCAATCGTATCATAGATATAATACAGTCATCATGAGATAAACAATTCACATTCAAATATGCAATACGTTCATAGACAATATTCTATTCAATGGTTGAAAGTTATTTGACTGGAATCTAATGGGCATTGATGTAGGCGAATCCCGGCATAATGACGTCAATGTGGGAAAGGCATATGGCTGTTAGAAAATTTTTAGGTTATAAAAGTGGGGTTTCTAAAACAAAATTATTTTGGAAATCAATATTTCCGGTACGCTTCACTGTATTATGTTTGTCATGAGCCAACAAAGTAATATATTTTTTCATGCACAATATTGACTATCTATTGATCCACGAAACCCATATATGGATATAATAGTGAAGCGCTTATACTCACGAGAGTGCCGTAGTTTGGGTGAGTCGGGTTTGAGCGGTTCTTGGGATAGTGATCGACACATGCCTCTGGGCTGAGATGTCACAATAAAGTCATCCGGATGTCGGTCATAGAAACTGAGGGATTCTGGGATACTTCTTGCACCAACTGGGTTCGTTCCTATAGTTACTTCCAATGGAATGCACACAGATAATCCTACTTTGCCATCAGCCCAGGCTTTCAACTGCAAATAATAATAATAATAATAATAATAATAATAATAATTAGAGGTTAGAGGACTAACCTCATGGGTTCCAAGAAAAGCTTTGTGGTCAAAGGTGTCACTTGATGGTGAATAGAATGTCACTGTGAACTATTTTAATACCTGGTGAACAGGCTGCCCATATTACACATACAAAATGAAAAAACCCCAAAAATAATAATTTATCAAAAACTGACAAAATTGTCATTAACGGCAAAAAATTGTGAAAATCAGAGGACCAAGAATTGTCAAAATTGATGAAAAATGGTAAAGAAAAAGCATAAAAACAGAAAAATAATGTTAAAAGGGTTAAAAGACGAATTCAGCAGCTAAATACTTGATTGTGACTTGTAATTCAGCAGTAAAAGGGTTAATTGAGCCTTGCACTAAACCAGTAAAAGGGTTAATTGACCCTTGTAATTCGGCAGTAAAAGAGTTAATTGACTCTTGCTATTCAGCAATAAATGGGTAAATTGAGACATGTAATTCATCAATAAAATGGTCAATTAACTTTTGTTATTCAGCAGTAAAATGGTTAATCTAGACTTGTCATGCAATTCAGCAGCAATTCAATGAGCGGTCATTCGGCAGGAAATGGGACTTACTTATGCCAATGGATTAAGGGAACTATCTTTATAATTCAGGAGTAAAAGGAGTAATTCTGATGCTTAATCATGATCATGTAGTACTTGGTAGTACTAAGATGGCCGACTGTCACCAACAGTTAGAAGGCAATAGCAACTTCTAGGTAGAAATTAATTCATTATAATATATTCGCTTGTGATCACCAAGTAATCATCAAGTTGTCCCTATAAATGTACTCGACTGCGAAAACTGTAACATATCTGACGTCACTACTAATCAACACCTTATTTGCTATATATTATGTAGTAATTTGGGCCGCTCATATCGTGACTGTTTATGGACGGTTCACCTTGACTTTTTCAAACCCTCAGCTGTGCACATACCCGCACACGTTGACCTACATTACAATGCGCTGGCCTTGTGGTTCTGAAGAAGACGCCAGTGGAAAATGAATAATAATAATAATAATAATAATAATAGTGAATAATAATAATAACTAGAGGTTAGAGGACTAACCTCACGGGTTCCAAGAAGAGTTAATAATAATAATAATAATAATAATAATAATAATAATAATAATAATAGTGAATAATGATAACAAAAATCTGTACAATTTCTAAGGGGTTCTGAGTGGAGCTAGCTTGGAACCCTAATAACAAGAATATGTACACTTTCTAAAAGGTTCCAAGCAGAGTGAGCTTGGAACCCTACTAATAATCATGCCCACCATTAAACACATAGAATACTGGTACTGTTTAAACATCCCAACAGAGACAGCGTACTAATTATGATCATAGAGACCACAAACTCTATCACACAATTCCATTCAGATTGTGATATTGAGTTGCAACTTGCAACTCGTACCTAGTATTAGTTGATTTTTCATGCTGTCAGTTTGTCTGTCGCTCAGTCAGTCAAATTTGTGACACTTCTGACAAAGCTGCCTAAGCTTGAAATTGATAACCAAAGGCTTTCAATATCATTCGATGGCATTAATATAGTGAAATGCAATATGAATACATGACCATTTACAAAATGTCCACTCCTTGAGTAGGTCCTTCTATTCAAGTGTTGCCATTTTTTCAATTAATATAAACAAATTATATGCTTGGAACTCGTCAATCTTCAACATATGGATGTCTGTAATAGCTTGAAGTAACAGTTGAATACGAGAGCACCCTATGAACATATGTGCATGCTTCCTTCATCCCACAAGGTTCTACACATGTATCATTATCCGAGTACCCCTAGCTCATCAACGCAACACCCATGTATCCAATGCTCAATGTAAGATTTTCTATGATGTCACTTTCAGAATTTGTACTGATAGAAGCAACATCAAGATCATATTGATGAACTATCATTGGATAGAGCATATTCCTATTATGATAAAGAAAAGAAAAATAATATACAGAAAAGGTATGAGAACTTCTACTGAAGTTAATAATAATTCGCTATGATAGATAATCTGCGGAATTTACTTGTTTAAGACATACAAAATGCTATGCTATCTATAAACGGCACGCACTTATTTTCAAAGAGGTCTCTAACCCACCAGTAATTCCGGCACCAATAGCACACAGTCAGTTGATTTTCAAAATACTCAACAGTTTACCAGATTAATTTTATGAAGAGTAAGATTCAGAGAGTTCAGGGTTCGATCGATCACAACACAAGCAAAGCGTGGGCTATGCTTAGCTAGAGATGTGTCGGGCATCGCCAAAAGTTGATTCATCTATTGCCCAGATAGTTAAAATTTTTAAATTGGTTCTTTTGTGGCTGCGTGCATGCGTTCGTAATACAGACATGGACGTTGGCACTCCCTAATTTTAATCGGTCGACATGTAGATCAGAAAAGGTATATTCACTGAATCTCTCAATATGTTGTATGTTTTGAATGATTTTCATCGACATAAAGTCATCATTCCCTCCTTTCATATGTCCTGATTACATCGTTCAAACATCATGATACACGGTAACAATCTGCAACTTTAGAATAACAACCAACCCTTTTCAGCAACACAAGTTTTCTTTCCCTTGCTCATCAGATATATGCCGGTGCTGCAGGATATGGGTTCAAAGGAGAGCAACATAGTACCATTCTTTGATTTCATCTACAATATTGAGATTGATAGATAGTAGATGTGTGTGGCTAAGCGTCGGAAATGGTGGCCTGAGACAGATCAGAATATCGCAATGACTTAAAGGAGCGGGCGTGGGGACTGATGCCAACTTTCATAGCATCAATTTCCTATTGAAAGTGCCGACCGTTTTACATGGACACCCTTATTCACATGCATATAGAAAAACCTTGAACTAGTCATAAACATAAGTAACAAAATCTGCCTAAAGATTAATGCATTTAAGTTCAACTGTCTTTGAAATTTTGTTCACCAGAGCAACATTTGCGATGATTGTCTGAATAGGTAAAATCTCTCTGGCGTGATAGAATAAATTTAAATCAATAGATAATCGTAAATCTCTCTAAGTGAATGTTGGAAATGCTGAGAAGTTGGATCAGTAAGTTAGGATTCAAATTCAAAGATACAGAGATATGTCAATCACTCAGGCGAGCAAGGCGTATGTGGTGGACGACTTCCCACACTGATAATAGGTACTGCTAAAATATCTTATTATGAATGATAATACACACCTTTGGTAAATTACCATTTTAAGAAAGAACATGAATGGGTATGGAATCATTCACAGGCTCAAACAAAACCGCATAATACAAGAAGTATTTTTAAACAAACTGTCATTTCACACCATGCTATGTTTCCATTAATATTAATTCCACATATTACCCCTCAGTATCACCTCTATCTGACAATCACCAAACAATCTGATGTTGCACATAGATAAAAGACTATGCATATTGGAGTACGGGGTGGGTTATGGCCCCATATCAGAAAACGTTGACACGGTCAATAATATGTAGGAGGCCTAGATACAGTATTCTCGTATAATAACTCTGTCCAAGTTAAGTCATCCCAGGAAGAATAATGAACGCACAGTAACTTTGTTTATCAGATCACATTTCTATTTTTTGTAAATAGTTCATTAAAAGTAGGATCCATTTACAGATGTCGGAAATAAATATCAATTGGGAAAAATAGGATACCGTTTGAGGCATAGAACCATCTTTGATTTTTTTATTCAGGGTCATTATTTAATAATTTCCATGTTAATAGAATGTCTCATTCTGAGGCTGTTGTGGACGGTAAATTAGTACATAACCAATTAAATTATCCTTTTACAAAACTTATATTAAACCATGAAAATAATATACTTGACATTGTATTTACGTAAGTTCAACCATTCATCTAGAGGGACTAATTTAATCGACTAGATTGGCATAAGATGTGGTCGAATATCTTCGGATCCATGAAAAGCTTAGAAAAAGATGAGAACGTAATGTAATTGTTGAAATTTTGCACTGGAAAGTAGACCGCAGGTTTTAAAACACGTTACTAGCTTAAATACAACCACATAGCAAAAACAACAACATCTAGTCAAATATTGCCAGTTTGTAAGTTGTATTAAGAACTATTTTTCAGGTCCTGAATGTAATTATTTCCATAAGCTAACCAGTGTCTTAAGTACCTTACGTTGTAGAATCTAATTTGACACTTGGCGTTTCTATTGCCATTTATTGATTACCATTCAACGAGTTCCTATTCGCCACGTCGTGTATTATGTTTATTGCTAGACCTCCTCAGATGGCATGTATGTAATGGACAAATTCGCGATCGGACCTGGATGTCGATAATAATTGTTTCAGGAACACAGTGACGTTTAGAATGGAGATTCGTTCACAATATTTTAGACAAACCGAGATATTCCTTGCTTTCATTCTGATGATTAGCTAATTTACAAACGGTCTCATTATGTAAATGGGGAATACCATAAAATGACTTAATCATTTTTTGTTAGAGGTTTTTTTACTCCATCATGTTTGATTGATGTTATCTTAGTTGTTACATGTGTTTAAATCAACAACAACAACGTTCAACAGCACTGTACTTATGAGTAATACTTGTTGTAATGTTTTGGAGCTGGAATTGTTTGGCATCTGTCAGTTCGTCATTAATGTATTCAACCCACATATTTGCAACAAACCGCTACCTATCATCGGCTGCAAATGTTCTGCCAAATTAACAATATCTGAACACATAAGTACATGGTAAAACTAGGCTCACATGTTGAACGTCAAGATATAGTGTAATCCAAAATATAGTGTAATCGATTGAGTTAGCTTCTAACAACAGCTTCCATCATTGACATTTACCAAATGGACATAGATCTTACCTACTTCACATCGTACAGAATCTCAATATGTGTACCTTCACGATTAATGGTAATGATGACTAGTCAAACTGTGATCAGAAATCGTGACCCGTAATGTGATCTAGAATCAAGGGATTATAGAGGCGTTGATGAAAGGATTGTTGTTTGCTACAGTGCTTTCCATCCAATGTATTATTTGTAATCCATGTTCACGAATTCCGAGAAAGGCTAATATTGCATAGACTAAGAACTTCCCGGATGACAATTCAACTTTCGAAAGTATCCATCCATCCTCTGATCTCGTATGCCGTCGTAATTGGCTCAGGGCGTCTGTGATGACGTCACAATCATTATGTCACAAAGGGTTCCATATAGACCGTCATTTGTAATTCTTTGCTATTTAATAAACATGCTGTTGAATATTTTTCAAATTAGTCTCAAAATATTCAACAGCTTACCTGTGTATTTTTTTTTGGGGGGGGGGGGAAATTAATAGGCAGGCTGTTCAGAGATCGATCCCAACACGAGCGAGGTGTGGGTGGAGCTTAGTTAGAGATGGGCGTGACATAGCTAAAACCGGAAAAGTCCATTCTCAGAGTGTGGCGCTTATAAAGCAACCTGTGTGCAAATATGCGAGTTATCCGCATTTTCTTGGTTTCTAGATAATTGCATTCCTACATTGCACAAGTTTTATGCTGTTGGTAAAATTCCTTAGGAGGTTCATATCTCGTCTCCTAGATAACAACAAAGTAATGGATGAATCCGATCTGTTGCTCATGTATGTGACATCATTATCAATTACATCACATGTAGGCTGGGCCACAATCATAATTGACAGAGAATACTACTCCATCATGCAGGAATAGTCATTCGAGTGTAGGACCTGTATGTATTTAAATGGATTTGCTATTTAATAAATATTTTGTTGAATATTTTGAAACTAATTTAACTTGGCGCTATTTGCCCTGATCTCCCGGCAATGTTTAGTTACTTCTAGCAACCCAATCTGGACCGCATTCTGATGAGCTGGTTACAACTTTTTGGAAGCAGGAATAACTGATGATGAATAAGAAAGTATGACAGAAATAAACCAATAGCTCTTACCATGACTGTGTAGTGTAGGTCAATCAATGTACATCCGGATAAACCAGAAGGTGGTACATCAGGCACAACCAGCTTCTCACCATCCCATACGTCATAATCATCCACATCCACCAGCTCGTGACGTAGTGATGCTACCACATTCCGACATTCTTTTGTCCTACCTGGCGCGTAATATAATGCACTCTGCGGGTAGAGAAACGTAGAAAATAATGTAGAGATCTTACATAGCCGTGCCTAAAGTTCAATTTTCATTGTTCAACTATCATTAGCTAGGCTCACTAGCGTTCGTATTTTGGTGCTTTGGAATGTACTGTTATCTACAATAACAACGGCTTTCAACAAAAGTATTCTAAAACTGGTGACCTATATTCCTTTTCCGAGCTCTCACACAATCTCATGACATTAAGTACATCAAATAAGAAGTACTAATCAGCTGAAGGGATTGGTTACTGCACAAACTCATTCACGCAATAGCAGTAATGGATTGCCGGCCCTCGCCCTCACTCACATTTTTGTCACATTGTAAAGAATTTTCGGATTTTTCTAATTTGTCGCATTTTTTAAAATAGCAACGAAGATCATAGTGTAGAAATCTACTGTACGATCACATCCTTTCTTGTTTCAAAATATAAGTCGAAACGAACAACAACAACAACAACAACAACAACAACAACAACAAATAAACAAAACTATGCGAAATCATTACCTGACATAGCTGAATCTCGGAATTGAACAAGTACTGTGTGCTGTTTCGGAGCTTGGCGAAAATAAGGACTGCTTCACCCGGAATAAATCCTTTACGGTCCAACCTTAACTCTGCAAAGATGGCGCCCTGATCACAGTAACAACACAATGCTTCGGCGGCCATATCTGTACCACTGACTGGATTCTGTGAAACAATAGAGAAAACAAGCAGGTAATAAATTGGTAAGAGGTAATGAAGTTGTTAATTAAATCCATTGCAGAGGCACGTTTCACTTTGAATTGATACGTTCCGTTGAACCTTTAATGTCTAAATTTCTTCAAGAAAAGTAAAATATTTGCAGTGACTGTCCGTTTACAGGGCAAGAGAATACTATTTTGTAGAATTTACCACTGGAATGACTGGCTCAGCACCAAAGCCAGTCATTACAGTAGTAATTTTTTAACAATAGTCTTCTCTTGCCCTGCAAATGGACCTTTCCATTTTTAGCTATGCCCCGCCCATCACTGGCTAAGATCCACCCACACCTCGCCGTGTTGGGATTGATCGATCCCCGAATGCCTATCAATTTTCTGACAACTATACAGGGAATCTGTTGAATATTTTGTAACTAATTTGACTGGGTGCTGTTGCTGCCTATGGCAGCTTCAGCGCCCAGTCAAATTTGTTTCAAAATATTCAACAGAATATTTATTAAATAGTAAAACATACAATTTGTACAACAACGCATAGACCGTCTTCAAATATGCGTTCGTGGCGTACTTATCGACGCCATTCATGACGTCATTCATTATTATGTCATTCTACACATCACGGATTTCAAGTCAGCCTTTGACACAGTCTCTCGAAGCAAATTAATGTATAAATTACTACAAGCTGGTATTGATGGCGATTTACTAACTGTCATTGAAAGTATGTACTCTGATGTGAAATATGCAGTCAAAATGAATGATGGGTAAAGCAATGGCTTTTCATCCTCAGTTGGTGTCAAACAAGGTTGCGTACTTGGCCCACTTTTATTCAACATGTATCTGCGTGATTTGCCAGATATCTTTGATAGAACATGCGATCCTATACCTTTGAATAACACTTCTATTAATTGTCTTATGTTTGCTGATGATCTTGCCATAGTGTCAGAAACCCACACTGGTCTGCAAAATGCGCTAAACAAATTGAATATTTACTGCAACAAATGGGACCTTACTCTCAACTTAAATAAGACCAAAATAATAATTTTCAATAAAAGTGGGCATTTACTAAAGAGATACAGGTATCACTTTACATACATGGGCTCACCGATTGAGGTTGTAAAGTCTTATTGCTATTTAGGTATCGTCTTTACACCATCTGGTAAAATTTAAAGCTGCATGTGAAAGACTTGCAGAGCAGGCCAAGAAGGCTTTGTTCAAACTTAAAGTTATCAATGTCAGAAATAATGTTTTAACAGCATTCACGCTATTTCGTTCTTTAATTTTACCCATCTTATCTTATTGTGCACACAAGTGGGCACCCTTTTACATCAAAGGCATCAATGAACATAACTACATGCAATTAGGAGATAATGTCCCAGTCGAAAAGATCCTAATTAGCTTCTGTAAATATATACTGGGGGTTAATAGGAACGCTACTAATGCTGCTGTAAGGGGTGAACTCGGGCAATATGCCTTACTCACCACGCTCCTCGCACAATCAGGCAAATTTTGGATGAGAGTATGTGACATTGACTCTGAGACAATAGTGCATCAAGCCTATATGCATTCGTATTCCTTATTAGAAGAAGATAACTGGGCTAGCCATTTAAAAAATCTATGGACTAGCTTTAACTTCGAAGAAATTTGGACCAACCAAAGCACCAGAAATAAAAAGACATGTGCTAAATTACTAACTGATGCCATGGAGTCTAGATACAAATCAAACTGCCTGGTCCATGTAAACAGAAGTGCCACATATCGAATCGGTACATCTCAACAGGGTTTTAAACTTAGGTCGTATCAAACATTTAAAAGCAACTTTAACATGGAGAATTATTTACTAACTGAACACGAGTTTTCTAGGCGAAATTTATTTGCCAAACTCAGAGTCAGTGCACACGATCTCCAGATACAAGTGGGGAGACACACAATTACCAAAACTCCTGTAGAAAAAAGAGTATGTTCGCTATGTAATATGCAAGCTGTTGAGGATGAAAGACATTTTATTCTAAAATGTCCATTTTACCACAGTGAAAGACAATCACTATTTAATTACCTTAATGTTTTTGTAAATTTTGCTTCCCTCAGTGAACAGCATAAATTTGTGTTCATAATGTCCTACAATAACGGTGACACTGACGTCTGCAAAGCGGTACTAAAATATGTCACTGATTGTTTCATGAAAAGGCAGAATGCGTTGGCTCCGAAACAATCCACTAACCCACCGCCATCACTAGTAATTGCAATATAGCTGATCAGATCGGCAGCAAATTTTGCTGTAGGTACATTACATGTATCCTTATCGTCCTTTTATATGACGGCTGGGTGAAGAGGTGACATCGTTATCTTCTGTGTCATAAAATCTCAGGGTGATTAAACTGTCATGGGATATTGAGATATGGCGAGTGGTGATGCTGCTTCTTCTTTATTTAGTCATCCTGGCGGAGGTTTCACGCAACAGTCAGTGAAGTTTCCACTGTAACTAATGCGCAGTACCTAGCAGAACATTAACTTCAACATTAACTTCAAATTTACACTATGAATGATATGTAGTTTCTGCTCATATATTAATATAACCACTTAATTTGATAACAGAGCCACCAGCCTTAATTCGTGGATGTCATCTTATGTGTGCGTGAGTGCGTGCGCGTGTGCGTGGGTGGGTGCGTGAGAGTGTGCGTGTGCGTGTGCGTATTGTATATATCATGTATATTTTACTTATTGTCAACTGTATATCGTATGTACTATCTATGTATGGCTATATCTATATGTATGTAGATTTCGTGCCAATAAGTAATCTGAATCTGAATCGTCATAGTGTGTAAAATCAAGAGTTTTGCTGTTTCTATGCATAATATATTTAGCATCATCAGCCTTAATTCGTGGATGTCATCTTATGCGTGCGTGCGTGCGTGCGTGCGTGCGTGCGTGCGTGCGTGCGTGCGTGGGCGGGTGCGTGTGCGTAGTGTTTATATCATGTATATTTTATTTATTGTCAACTGTATATCGTATGTACTATCTATGTATGGCTATATCTATATGTATGTAGATTTCGTGCCAATAAATAATCTGAATCTGAATCTGAATCATCACGTAGTTGATTATGACGTCATATGATGGGTGGATACTCTGGAAAGGTGAATTGACACTCCCAAAGATTACTGTAGAGGCCAGTTTTGACCGACTTCGCCATGAAAGGGTTAATGTTTTGCCTGTGGCGTTATAACTGGTGTCTATTATAAACACGATGTTGCTATGGTCTTGCTAAGTATGACGTCACTGCGCGTGATTCGCAACCCGGAAGTGTGTATTTTGCTTTATTACATCATAAGTACGTGTTTATGACGTCATCATTTGTTGTTAAACAAAAACGTTGTTTTGTGTATTGAACAATGGAGCTGGCCCCGGAAATACGTCATCACTTAACAAGCCCATTAGGCGTTGCTGTCTAAGACAGAAACACATAGGCTTCTTAATGCTGACGCAATACATATCAGACCCGGAAGTGTATTGTTTTGCTTTTATTACGTCATTTTTGTGTTTTTCTGGCGTCGTCAATTGTTGTTAGCCAACAACCATGTTTTTAACAATCGCTGAGCCTTTCAACTGTTGAACACCAGAACTGACAAACTGTTTATAATCTAAAGAATATTTTTAAGTAATTTGATTGGCCGCTTTTGTTGTCTATTTCAGACAGCAACATATCCCACTAAAATTAGTTTTAAAATCTTCAACACAATTCTGATTGAATTGTAAATCTAGCAAAGATATGATTCGTACAATTTCTTTATCATCTTTTTTATTTCCGTGACGGAGATATGTCATTCTGATTGTGACGTCAACTAACATATGACAAATTTGATTAAGACGTCATATACTTGAGTGACAGACGGGATCCATTCATTTCTAAGCGCATTGTTGCACTTACACCATATCTGTATTCCATTCTTTCTACTGGCATTAGAACGTCTTATAGCCTGTGACATTCCCGACATGAACTCTGCTATAAATTGATGTCACTTAGCAATGATAGGCATATCAGGAAATGATTTAACAGACAGGTGGTTGTAAATATGCATTATTATATGTGAGAGCGCTGACGTCATTTAATGGTGCAAAGGCCCATTATGGCAAATACATTCTGGTGTCTTGCCAAGTATGATGTGGAATTTAATTCATATCTAAACGTAAATGTATATAACGAATTCCATTACCGCGAAAGGGTAGATATGTACATACAGATATGGCATACCAACATGTCCTAGACATGTTCAATGTCACAACAAATCTATATCTATTTATAGATGGCCATAAAACCAAGCCATCTCTATCAAATATTGACTGTACCCATTAAATGGTTATATTTGGTCAAGAAAATCAAAATATTTGCATATTGATTGTCCATGTGCTGGCTAAGAGAAGAAGCGTTGGAATTTTGCCACTTGAATGGCTGACTCGGTTATCTAACCGCAGATTACAATGCTAAATAAAAAATAGTAATCTCTTGGGCAGCAAAAGGACATTCCTCAAGACCTCCGCAGCAGAGACCAGTGTTAGCCTACTGGGCTATGAACGGATTGAACTAGCATCAAATCAAGCTTATTAGTTTGTGCGGCGGGGGTGGGGGTGGGGTGGGGTCATGACGGAAGTCAACCAATCCCAATCTGACGTCACAATGATTGTATTTACAGTTGGGGGGGGGGGGGAGTTAAGCTATTGCCTGCATTGATCACTTGCGCATTAGATTAACAGTCGATACATTCGCCAATCCTACTCGATATAAAATGCCAAGACAACAGCTTTCCCGCCGGTCGAAATAAACAGCGGAAGAAATTAATCCATTTTATTTCCAGTCTGATGCTGGCGACGAACGTGAGGTGCTGGTCGTCTGCCGTTATTGGTGCGAGTCAGGAAGCGATCAAGGAGGAAATTGGCACGTCACTGTTCCGGCGTGAGATTACACTTGCATGGATGGGGCTATGAGAGTTGTAGCGGAAGAAAAAATTAGGGCGCTTAAGAATCCAGTGTACCAGTACATTCAGAGAGAATGCCATCTTGCATTAGCCATCCTCCCTGGATCTAGAAGAATCAGTACCCCTTTGATCTCGTTAACCTTAAAGTCAGATTAATTTCAGAATAGCCAACATAACATATATTCTATCATAAATAGTGTGTGCTAAGTCTGCTATCTGTCTATTTACCCACTCTTGTGCCAAAAGAGCATTCAAAATCCTACTTATATCAACTAACCCTTTAATGATCTGGATTTCAGAAGAATAAGTAAGACAAGTGAAAATTGTACCACAGAAATGGACCGTTCTTGTTTATCCATGCCGTCATAATCAACTTAATAGTCAGACAGCTAGCTTAGCTAGCAACAGCGCCCAGTTAAATTCGTTTCAAACTATTCAACAGCTTACCTGTGTAGTTTTCTGGAAATTGATAGTGAGCGAGCTCAGGGATCGATCGATCCTAACACGAGCGATGTGTGCGTGTAACTAAGCTAGAGATGGATGGGTTATAGCTAAAACTGGGCAAAAATTACTTTCTGCTGTCCTGCAAATGATTAATCATCAAGACCACTGCTGGTGCCGTCTTAAGCATTACAGGATAAGGGCCATGTGAATACAAATTCTTTGGCTCAGTCAGTGGATATTTGTTGGAAAAAAGAAGACTATTTTTGAAATATTAGCATTGGAATGACTTGCTCAATGACCGAGCTAGTCATTCCAATGGGACATTTTCAGAAATGCTCATGCACTGCAAAATGGTCTCTTCTCAGTCCACTGCAGAGGCTGTTTTTACCAACTTGCCCAGTAAAAGCTTAAATATACACAATAGTGTTTGAACATATTGGCTAGCATTATCTGTATTGAGCTTTTTATGATGCTAGACTCAAACGTAACTATTTGCTTGGTGTCTGGCGAATATGAGACATTGATTTCAACCTTCACACAATAACAAATACGATATTGTCAAGGCAACGTTACAGGAGACCGTCCTCGTATTGAATAATTATTTTACTAGATAATGATGCTGCCTTCAGCTTACAGTTAGATTAGTTACAAATACATCACCTAATTATTTGTTGCATCTGAAAACTGCCTGTCATATATAATTTATCTCGACATAAATATAATAAACTTCTTGTCGCATCTGTAATATTTAACTTAAATTGTTGATTTTACAAACTATATTATCACTTGCATGTCAGATACTAATAATTTGTTTAGACTTATTTGTTAATGGAAAATTCCAGTTTATTCATCAATCACATAACGTCATAATCAACTACGTGACGTGTATGCTGACGTCATAATCAATTACGTCTTAAATGATGGGGATAAGTTCATCACGAACGCTTAAGGATGACGGACTAAGCGCTGTTAGACGAATTATATGTCTTTACTATTTAATAAACATGCTGTTGAATATTTTGAAACTAATTTGACTGGGCGCAATTGCTGCCATAGGCAACAACAGCACCCAGTCAAATTAGTTTCAAAATATTCAACAGCTTACCTGTATAATTTTCTGGAAAATGATAGTCATGTGGATTCGGGGATCGATCAATCCCAACAGGAGCAAAGGGTCGGTGGAGCTTAGCTAAAGATGGACGGGGAATAGCTAAAACTGTATTCCTCCATTAAATGGCGTTGATAGAAAAAGGCAAAGTGAAGAGCTACCCAGATTGATCCAAGCTAGATTCAGGAGGAAATATTTAATTTCTGTTGCGGTGTGACACCTCGATGGCCTTATTGTAATAAGTTAATAAAGGAAACTAGATGCTTTTAGTATGTGCCGATGTGCATAACCTATATGGACGAGATTACCTTTCCTATGCCAGATGGCATACACCTCATCCTTTGTCCAGGATAGCATGTGCTACTGATGCTACTGGTTGGATGATGATAAGCGGACTATTTTGTTTTGTTGGTTCATAGCACGTGCCCAGGTTCCTTTGAGAAAGGTAGTAGATTTACTATCAGTGACACTGTATTTATAACAAGATAAACAAATGGTTACGATCACAACATGGGCAGTGATGATGACACCGGAGACGGCAACATTGCTTAATTTGTGCATATATGAAGGTCAACATATGGACGATCCAATTTCGATTTAACGTATAATAAAATAGGCACATCTGCGTGTAAATGTACAAGATCACAAAATCACTCATGGAACAGACCCTGAAATAGGTGATGGTGACAAAACAATAGGTCAATTCACACCAGTACACACAGGGTAGGGTTTCCACCCCATAATATCACTGTACTGTCATGAGACAAATATTGACCAGTGACTTGTAATAACATTTGTTTTATGCCCCATAATTTCTTACGATGCGATCCCTCCAGGATTCCCATGCAACAGAACTCCCTTCCCATGAAGTATGTGTATATGGGTTGGGTCCCTGAATTAAAGAACAAGCTGCATCAATAATGCTTTGACATTTCCACTATCATATTAATGCATTACCAGACTACCTTTTTCAGTTTTACATGTTGCTAATTAATGTCCCTTTCAATAACGTAGCTACTCCAGTCTGCATCCATTTTATATGGAAGATAGTCACATAAACAACTTGTGGTTAGCATATCGACTGCATACACTACTATATGGATTCCAGTAGTCCTGATTACAACTATTCTCTCGCATATTGCTCTTTGATAAATGGCAGGCGTTAAGGACATCCAATCTAGTCTGATAAGGTTTGCAACTCGCTAGAAACTAGATTTCTCTTCACAAAATTACGCATCTGATTTATTTCGTTTTGTCATTTCTGCGGATTTGTTAGATGATAAGATTGCTCAATCAGGTGAGAAATAGATGGATCCAATCTGCTACTCGAGTTTATGCAGTCATAATTAATTACGTCACATGTAGGCAGGCGGTTGATGTCACAATCATAATTGACAAAGAATTATCGGTCATGAAGCTGAAAAAGTCATATCTTTGATGGATTTACTATTTAATAAAGATTCCGTTGAATATTTAGTAACGAATTTGACAGGCCGTTGTTGCTTCAATAGGTAGCAACAGCACACGGCCAAATTAGTTTCAAAATATGCATCATCTTCCCTGTACAATTACCTTGAAATTAGGATTCTGAGAATTCAGGTTTCAAAGTATGTAAATCGATCACATCAGGTGCATATCATGGGCGGAGCTTAGTTATGCATGGGCGGTGCATAGCTAGAAGTGGGCCCCTTCATTGAGAAGTATGTGATGACGCAATGTACCATATATTTCCATTTTTACAACTTCTTGATGTTATCGCTTTGTTCTAATTTTAGAATTACTTGTTGAGCTTTGGAAACGGACGCGATGGTTTAGAGATTTTTACCCGCATCGCAAAACGCAACTAATGCAACGGTTAATGCAGCGAGGAGTGTGACTCTTGATGTTCTTAATTCTTATGACTAAGCTATTTTTCAACACGTCTTGTGGTCCATGTCCATCATTTAATCACCTGCGGTTATAATCCATTCCTTCACTGCCATCGTGTTCTGTAAATTGCAGCCGGGAAAGAGTTGATGTGGTAACTATGTTCGTGGAATTGTCAAAACAGTGATCCTGTTGGATCGTATACATAATGTACAGTAAAGTATGTTGCCTGAATGGACTTGCCGCTTGAAAAATGCCGGAGAATGAAACACATGCCCCACGCGATAGGCTGACAAAAGTAGCAGTTTTCTTGGAGGTTTCATGGGTGTTTGTCATGCGTCAAAGTTCTGTACCTCTGCCTGTGTAACGATCGTGGTTGACTCCGAATTTGGGTGGATACTTGCCGATGAAGTCTCAAAGATGTATGCCAAGAAGTCAAAAGGTATCAACCAACATTCAGCAAAAAGGCAACTTTTCACACATTGTTCTCAATCACTGGCTCTACTTGAGCGATCATCTTCAACTTTGGTGGGAAGTTTTCTCGTGGCGTCCCAAAGAAGTTCCCTGTTTTTGGAGTCAAAAGACAAAAGAGCAATTGGGTATTGGACAAATTCGTATTTTTTATCCCGCTCGGTCCACTGGGTTAAATATTAAAAAGAAAGAAACATGGATCTCATAGAAAACCCACATCACGCGAACTTCCAAATAAATCAATATTGGCCAGACAACTGTTTCATGTGCTATTTGCTTTGGAAATGTAGCTGATCTGTTTCACGCTGTTAATGATTAATATATAACGACTTGAACTGACATTCCCGCCATTAACCTTGCCATAACCCGGTCCCATTAGAACACACATCAATATCGATACGCAATGATTAACACTGCAAATTGTTATTGTTGAACAATGTGCTTCCGTCGCACCACAGTTTTCAGCTTTCAGAGTTTACTTCTCTTAGGGTCTAACCGATATCGTAGTGGTAAGATGCCATGCCTAAGGCAGAATCTGGCTCTGTCATCCATATATGCATGAAAATAAACGTCGAAAATTGAATACATTTATGAGAATTTTATCTCCAATCGAATTGGATGGATAACAGTAAAGAGCTCCTCTTCAGCACTATTGACTGTGGTTGGCACAAATGAGGAATGGCACGTCACAGTTCTGGCGCGACATTACACGTGGATGGAGCGATAACAGTTGCCCCGGAATGACATTTTAATGTGCTTATGGTTCATGTGGTAATTAACAGCTGGTGATTTAATACTTATTGTGCGGAGACATTTTCATTGGATAATGTCATGGATGCAACTGCTGTGACTGTATCACATGTTTCCTTGCGATAAACCATTGCGGCATAACATCAGAGAATAATTAACCTTTGGTTTGTTCGAATGGTGAATTGTCACTAAGATGGAGAAAATCTTGAATAGTCATTGAAGAGTGAATAGTATTTTGCATAACTATGAATTGATATAGCTTGGTCAAGTAACAATAAGGGACAGTATGACTTCTAGTTATTTATGGATCCACCAAATTGCCACCTTATAACATTACGTTTCACTAAAATAATAACTGATATTACAAAAACATGTGACTCAACGCCAATGTTGTCGGATACAGCTTTTTAAACAGAGCACACATTATCTTACTTAGGCTTGTCTGGAAACATTTGGCTTTTATCGGTTCAGGTCCATTATCACAGATGATTACATTATAAGAGATGGATTGCTTTATTCATTGCCATTGGACCATACTCGTTCGTGTATAGGTACACGTGTATAAATATCAATGTGTTCTCATAAATCCATTTCATAAATAGTAAAGCTGCTTTAATGATGCAGACTAAGTGAGAGGGAAGCAATGGAGAATATTCACCAATGTGATCGTGTGCTGGATATTTGGACATAAAAAGTCACTCTAAATTGCTAGACCACTTCCCCCGATGAATGTGAAGTGACGGGAAATCCGTGAAAAATCGTTCCAAGACATAACATTTACTGAATAGCAAGGGAAATACACCCCCCCCCCCATATAACTACTTTAAAAATAATCGCTGCCTTTTTTATGCATTAATCACATAGACAAACATCAATCATGGTCTTGATGTTAATGATGTTACTGAGAGCAGTGGCTGTTTTACACCGCAACATCTCTAACACCATTCACAAAATGAGCACCAGCTATGATGATAATCAAAGTTCGCAGTAGACTTCAATTAATGGACTTTTTTTACCAGTTTATCCATCCATTATATTACGCCATAAGCAACTACGTGCAGTGTTGTTGTAGGGATTGTATGCCTTAATTGATAAACATGATGTTTAGGCAGCAACAGCACCCAGGTAAATTAGTTTCAAAATATTCACCAGCTTACCTGTATATTTTTTTAAGAAATTGATAGTCAGGGAGTTGAGTGATCGATCAAACCCAACAGGAGAAAGGTGTTGGTGGAGCTCAGCTAGAGATGGGCGGGGCATAGCTAAAACTAGAGAGCTTCATTAATAAGTGATGTATTTGATGATGACGTCAGATACTTGAGTGGCAGATAGAGTCCAGTGATTGTTATTCTATGTTTACATGTCCCATGTCCATCATATATACTCCCCAACCCCAATTCCTTTACTGTCGCCGGGTTCTTTAAATAGCCCTAATGTAAATAGAGAATTTAGTTGGGAAAGAGTTGATGTGGTAACTATGTTCGTGGAATTGTCAAAACAGCAATTCTGTTGGATGTTCTACATAATGTACCGTATGTATGCTGTCTGAATGGAATTGCCTCTTGAGAAATGCCGGAATATGAAACACATGTCCCACGTGACAGACTGACAAAAGTAGCAGTTTGCTTGGATGTTTCGTGGGTGATTATCGTGGGCCAATGTTTGTACCTCCGCATGTGTAGCGGTCGTGGTTGTCATCCTCATTGCAACTGATTAATAAATTGTGTAATGTCGCTGTCATGGTAGTCGTGATCGCCTCGTCGCCTTGAGACTGCCAGCTCATACGCAAGGTCCCATGATATTGGTCGAATGATTCTGTTGCGGATAATGCTCATAACCATTTGATAATTTTCCAGATAATGGTTCGGCTGTACTACGTGGTCTATACGCGTGGTCCTGGGCGTGCATTTGAAGACTCCACGATACCAAGATCTCAAGCGTCTGGTTTCAGTTGTTTTACCGTCTCATCCATGACGAAGTTTTTAACCTTCACTTTTCTTTTTTAATCTGCTCCATACAGAACACTGCTCGTTTTTATTCTTGGCCTGCCACCAGTTGTCCTTCTTTCTATACTGTTATTCATCAATGGGCGATCAGCAAAGCGGTCTATCATATCCTTATTCCAATTCACTTGCCAGTCTAGTCATTTATTCGCTCAGATGTAAATCTGAAATGGTCATGTGATCGGCCTCCTATTCTTTTCTCCCTGCTCATTTTTCGGTTCACTCATTCTAATTTACCCCTAATATAGGTTTTAATACAGGCTTTCCTGTCCCGTTGGTGCGGTTGCCTAATCAGGCTACTCTATCCTATCGGGTCAAATTTGAACTCATACGGTATTATGGCGTGCTAACTGAGACCATGGTTACAGTAGCTGTAAGCGTGTCTATTGTGCCAAAAGATACAGGGGTCCTCCGTAGTTTTATTAAATATTTAATTTTGTGATGAAAATTGGACAGATATCCATATTGAAGGGGGGACGTCTCGGCATGGAAGTTCAATAGCGGACTCCCCTGTTTATCTCTTAATTATATGATGTCATAATCAATTACGTGACATGTAGGATGGCGTCATAATAAACTACGTCATGTATGATGTAACTAAGTTCATCACGAACGCTTAATTGATGATGGACTAAGCATTGTTTGTTCGAATTGGATGTCTTTAATATTGAATAAACACGCTGTTGAATACTTTGAAACTAATTTGACTGGGCACCCAGTCAAATTATTTTAAAAATTTTAAACAGCTTACCTATGTACTTTTCTGGAAATTGATAGCCAGAGAGTTCAGGGATCGATCGATGCCACCACGGGCAAAGCTTGGGTGGAGCTTGGCTAAAGATGGGCGGAGCATAGCTAAAACTGGTTTCCTCCATTTCGTACCCTAACTGAGAAGGCAATTTTCTCTATTATTGAATAGAGTGATCCATTTCTAGCTAAGAACCAACCATTTCTAGCTAAGAACCAACCATTTTTAGCTAAGAACCAACCATTTCTAGCTAAGAACCAACCATTTCTAGCTAAGAACCAACCATTTCTAGCTAAGAACCAACCATGTTTAGCTAAGAACCAACCATTTTTAGCTAAGAACCAACCATTTCTAGCTAAGAACCAACCATTTCTAGCTAAGAACCAACCATGTTTAGCTAAGAACCAACCATTTCTAGCTAAGAACCAACCATTTCTAGCTAAGAACCAACCATTTTTAGCTAAGAACCAACCATTTCTAGCTAAGAACCAACCATTTCTAGCTAAGAACCAACCATTTCTAGCTAAGAACCAACCATTTTTAGCTAAGAACCAACCATTTCTAGCTAAGAACCAACCATTTCTAGCTAAGAACCAACCATTTTTAGCTAAGCTCTGCCCACTTTGTACGTGTGTTGGAATCGATAAAAAAAAAATTTTAAACCTGAATTACCGGAATCGACACCTAATGGCGTATTTAATTATGACGTCAGATACTTGAGTGAGAGATCAGATCCCTCCATCGGAATCCTCAGGACTTGACCGAGAAATATTGACATTGGTGTGGAAATGTAGATTCTCTGCCAAAGGTCTGCTCTTGCACGCAAACAGATGAGCATCGTTAAATATACGGTACAATTTAAAAGACTATTAGAAAATCGAAGCTGAGAAACCAGTATTATAAACCCTTTGATGATTTTTACTCTTTTAAGCGTCACTAAGCGATGGTAATTAAACATGGTGTTAAGAAAGCAGCACAAAGCTTCGCTCATAAGAAAGGTTCGGACTCGTTTCATCTTCAAATTAAGCTTTGCGAAAGATGGCATGAATCTCTGACAAACTGACAACCACGGCTTTCAAAGCGATGGTCAAAGTGGTGTTTATAAATGCCCACTACCTTCATTAGCGCAGTTCCTACCAGGACTGCTGATTATTTTTTTAAAGAATTTTGCACATAAGCAGTACTGCCATCAGTCACATTGCTGTCAGAAAATTCAGCGTGTATATCCATAGGAACAGAATGCGTCTATATCGAGAAGGACAGCGATAGAGGGGTCGGCCACTTTAGAAAAGGCCCTATTTTTTTTATCAGTTGGTGATTTAAAATATATCATCTTAAAGGATGTACCAAGCATTAAAGAAAAAATGTAGAGACGAGCATCCAGAATATTAATCCGCATCCATCCATAATTAGCTGTCCAGATGAAAACAAGTGCTAATCCTTCGTCTCCGTTCGGGACACTGTAAGCTACGTGCTCACGTGTACAACAAACTGAAGATTGCATATCTGCAATGTGGCCCGGGAGCACCAGCCAAGAAACAGTTATGCACATCTTACAGGATTTACCACGTTTCAGTCAGCAGCAGCACAGCCACTGGCCATCAACAAGATCCCTTTATGACAAGCTGTACGGGGATACAGACAACCTGGCGATTACGGCCAGCTTCATCCAGATGTGCGACCTTCAACAGTAGTCAAATGTGAATGCAAGAAGAAGAAGAAGAAGAAGAAGGATGTATTATGTAGAATAAGATTATGCCAGTCATGCAGTGGAGGGGGGGGGGGGGGTGTGTGCGGGCGGGGGTGAGACAGAAAAGCGTGTTTTCCTAGGGTGTGTCTAAAATAACTTTTTACACCACGTGATCACATCAGCCAATGCATACGATTCTATTCCAATGAAATTATTATCGATTTTGTGAGAATATCATTTGCTATAAGCGATTTTGCTTGATCATTCTAAAGTCTGTAGTATAGTGTAAATAAATTTATCATCTTACGTATATATGTAAGACACGAGTTTTGTCTGTTATTAAGAACCTAAATTGAGATGAGAGAAACACCCAGTCCTTACAGAGAATCTTCATTAAGTCAGATGTCCCGACAATTCATCATAAATATCGTCTAATTCACCATCAATCAGACGAGGCGAGCGAATTGCGTTTCGCACCATCGTATCATCGGCAGACGTTGTCGCAGCAACATAAAGCCTAGATACGAACATTCCCATGTCCCTGTCATACAGACAGTTTATGGATAAAGCAAATTCAGCTTTATGAGAGAGAGAGAGAGAGAGAGAGAGAGAGAGAGATGGCTAATCACCTTGTTGTTGAATTGTTAACCCCATGTCTATAAGGAGATTCATACCATGGTCGATCTGATAATCGGGTTTCTGAAAGATTTCGCTGCCTAAGAGGCGTCCATAGCTTCTACCGTCAAAGTAAGGAGCAGCTTTAAGCCACGACATTCTTAAATGAGCACCAGTTATGCTTCTAAAACTCTTGTAAATCTTTGTTCTTTATTCTCGTTATTACGCAAAAGATACTTTGACGGTAGCCGTGTGATTTTGATGTAGTTTCTCCATATACACCAGATACTCTATGAGGAAGTATTGCCATTGATCTGATAGATAATAAGCGGCCGATTCGGCGGTCAGTGACTTCTTCAAGTGTAATTCACCTTTCGCGAGTATCCATCCATCATCTGACCTCGTATGACGTCATAATCAGCTCAGTGCGTGTATGATGACGTCACAATCATTGCGTCACAAAGGGCTCCATATAGACTGTCATCAAATCTCAAATTGTCCGACACGTTGTATAAATTGTATGTCTTTGTAATTATTTGCTATTTAATAAACATGCTGTTGAATATTTTGAAACTAATTTGACTGGCGCTGTTGCTCCCTTAGGCAGCAACAGCACCCAATCAAATTAGTTTCAAAATATTCAACAGCTTACCTGTTTAGTTTTTTTGAAAATTGATTGTCAGGGTGTTCAGAGATCGATCGATCCCAACACGAGCAAGGTGTGGGTGGAGCTTAGCTAGAGATGGGCGGGGCATAGCTAAAACCGGAAAGGTCCCTTGACCTAGAAACATTTCGTAAGATTATGGAATTTAGAAAAGAATCACAAATCAATCACTAAATACCGTTTACAATTTAATAATTATTCTGTTGAATATTTCGAAACTAATTCGAATGAAAAACAACAGGACCCAGTCAAATTAGTTTCAAAATATCGAACAGCTCATTTGTAGGTAACTTGAAAGTGTGATTCTGGGAATTCAAGGTGTAAATGGTTAAATATATGGAAAATTGAGATTGGTATTGCTAGCCTGAAGAATAGCACGCACACACGCACAATCATGCACGCTCGTAAGCCCGTAACTTTTAGATGGAAAAGTCATCAAAATCACTATGTTCTGTCTAAAGATATGAAACATAACACAACTGAATTGAATTAAACTACACAGCTGATACATTATATTATAAATAACTTCCCAAACAATAAAATGCCTGTTTCATGCTATTGCATGTCACAAACCCCTAATGCCATTATGAGTACGTGGTTACATACATTGATTTCACTATGACATGCAGTCTGAGATGTATTCTGACATCGGAAACGAATAAACTCCATCAATGAACTGTCCGCGTAATTTTGTAAGGTTTGTATTGGGGTAAAATATCAATTTCTGAATGTTACCTCATGATATTTGATCTGCGAACTGATACTCTTCCGCAAATGCATGCCATTGTATTCAGGGAAGGTTGACTTAGCGCTATGTAACAGTTTCTGAATACTGATTTCAGTCTGACAATATTAATAGTCTATGATCCACACTATCATTTTTTGTTAATATAATTTATTTTCTAGATTACGTTAATGCTGAAATCAACATGCGTTTCTATATCTTAGCCAAAAAGAGCATATGTGTGATTAACAGTAAGATATAATGGTAATATATGTATTCTCTGAAATCTGGAGGCGTCAAAGATAGCTTTTAATGCACTTAATTCATTACTCGTCGACTGGGTTAGTTGTTGTTTGTTATTTCGTCAACGCAATTAGTTCTTCTGAGGAAATTGCGTACGATCACGGTTACGACACTACTTTGTCTCTGAGAAGCCATTAACCTTGCCCTACACAACCATAAACAGAGAGTGAAACAATAGCCAC
Organism: Chaetoderma sp. LZ-2023a; assembly: GCA_034401795.1. Classification (NCBI taxonomy): domain Eukaryota; kingdom Metazoa; phylum Mollusca; class Caudofoveata; order Chaetodermatida; family Chaetodermatidae; genus Chaetoderma; species Chaetoderma sp. LZ-2023a. The sequence goes on along the minus strand of CM067362.1, from coordinate 23,823,775 downwards.
ACTACGGTCAGGGAATTATGTATGTCAGTGTAATTTTCTAAAGGCCCAAATTGGCTTGTTGACAAGATTTTCGTAACGATCGCTACGTGAAACGATGTCTAGATAATAAAGAGGTCCATTTCTAACTGTGCTATGCCGATTTCTAGCTAAGCCCCGCCCATTTCTATGCAAGCTCTGCCACTTTGCGCTTGTATTTGCGCTGAACAATATAGGGACTATGCGCTGACGAACGTACTGCCGTGAATACGTACTGTGTTATATCCTAGTGCCAGTGCGTCGTCAATGGTAGAGATCATAGAACTAATGCATGGCAAAGGACTACACACATGCGAGTGCCAAGTGATAACCAAGGAGGGAACACAGCGAGGTAAAACGTCTGGAATGTACGTCAGTTCCAGTCAATTTGCGTGATTGTGAGACGGTTAGTTGAAAGTGGCCAAGGCGATGAAATATTTTTGTCCTCTGAATGTACAAACAATAGACTCAACGGATATCGCGTCCAATAGTTACAATGAATATGGTGTCAGGGCATTGCATTGCTCAGTAAATTACACGCACGCACACACCAACAGTCACCTTATATCTCGTATAAGGTTTTCTCTATTTGATGGGATACAAGCACATTAAGTCGGCAGTACGCTCAAATAACGTGGCACAAGATCGGGTATTGACGTATTGTCAGACGGTGGGGTGTGGTCCTCGTGATTGGCGTTGAATGAGATTCTCGCGCACTTCGTTCTCTGGGAAATACCTTGTATGATCGGTTATTGGTGGGATTGCAGAATCTTATTATTAAGTCACTCGTACAGGCTGACGGTCTGCTTCTAACTGAGTTGCAATCAAAATATTAGATTTTCTCTGCCAATGGCCAGCTCACGGGACAATTTATTACGACTAACAGTAGTGACCGGGCGTTCGTGACGAACACGAGGTTGGCAATGGCCATTGCATAGACCAGCCACCACCCACTTCTCAGACATAATGATGATGTTAACTGTACTACGCCATTTTGTATGAGTTTGATTTGTACTATTACATACTGCCCTCTCTCGAGATTCATTTTCACAAGCATAGGCGTCTAATAGAGCGATGAATTTATAACTATGAGCCGCCCATTTTGTATGCGTGTTCGAATCGATCTGTTTACTTTGAACCGTGAATTCCCAGAAGCCCAATTTCAAGATAGTTATACAGCTAAGCTGTTGAATATTTTGAAACTAATTTGACAGTGCCGGTTGCTGTCTATGCCAGCAATATCTTCCAGTCGAATTTGTTTCAAAATATTCAACAGAATGTTTATTAAGCTATAAAGTCATCAGAGACATACAATTCGCATGCTTTCGTGATCGATTTCTCGACTCGTGATGCCGCTAAATCATTTTGATTCTGCTAACTAGTGAAATAATTGATTATGACGTCAGACACTTGAGTGACAGATCGGACCCTCTATTGCTCATACCATCAAACCCGGTAACAAAGGATCGCATCGCACCTGGGACTACAGTATGGTGGTTCATTAATACAAGTAGTCGAACTCACCACTATAAGACCTGTGTGTGTCCTTTGCATACCGGGATGATTGATAGAGCATTATAAACACCGTCTCCTCTAAAAAGTGACATAAACATGTGAAACAATGTAATGGTGGAGCGAAAGGCTGAGAAATTTGGAATTGGCAAAAATAAGTTAGTGTGTCGCAGGCATTTGGCGACATGTCTACCTGAAGTGGCGAGATATGCATGAGATGATAGGCAAAGAGAATAAGAAGTGATGGTGCGGTGTTCCTTTTCCCGATGCAATACATATTGCACAACTGACCTTTCCACTTTATCCATCCATCATCCAGTCAAATTAGTTACAAATTACTAACAGCTTACCTGTATAGTTTTCAAGAAATTGATAGTCAGAGCAAGGCGTTCGGGGATGGATCGATCCCAACACAATTGAGGTGTATGTGGAGCTTACCTAGAGATGGGCGGGGCATAGCTAAAACTGGAACGGTCCATTGGACTATCTTCTTCAATTTCAAAAGGCCGATCCTTGTAGCACTCTGATTGGTAATTTATTTTCACTTTATCACACCAATGGAAGAATGAGAAACATTTACTCAGAATATAGTAAAATGATGAATAGAATGGATTACGAATGTCTGTGCAAATATATTAATGACTGGCGCTCAGGACGTTATGATAATTGCACCCTGACGTCCTTTGGGTTTAAGATTATCATATCATCGTGAGATATTTGGCGCTGTGGTCCAGATATATTAATTTATCCCCACACCAGACCCTGGGGGATATATACCGTGATTACATATAGTAATACAGTTGTACCAGAGAGACAAATGGATCATTACTAAGATGTATTGATTTAATGGTATCTTGCGTTTTGTCGCCCAGTTCGAGCTAAGCACCGCCCACTTTGTTCGCGTAATGGAATCAATTTAATTACTTTGAATCCCAATCCTAATGTAACTAATACAGGTGAGCTGTTGACTATTTTAAAACTCATTAGACTGGCTGCTGTTGCTGCCTATAAACACAAAATATTGAATAGAATGTTTATTAAATAATAAATCCACCAACGACATACAATTCGCACACTTGAAGGGCTTTTCCATCTTCATGACGGAGTCGTCTCTGTCAATTATGATTGTGATATCATCCTACATGTGACGTAACTGATTATAACGTCAACAGTTGAATGACTGATTGGATCTCTCCAAGGATTGATTAGGGTGTCAGTGTTTGTGATTTGTGGGAATGTATGTCGCTAAATATTTTTCTGTTACAAGATTTCAGGAACTATTGAAAGATGGTCTTGTGCCAATTTGTGTAGCTGAAAGCTATTTTTGGTGTAGATAGCACACTCTTGCAGCAGCAATACTTTCAAATCAAAACACGTTGTTGACAGAGGACAAAAACAGTATTGATAAGGGTTGGGAACAATTCAGGTGTAGAACGTACTAATCTTAATGAACGACTATACATTGACCCTGACGGCTTGCGTGGCATTCATCATTCTGTCACACATAGATACGTTTGTGTCAAAGAGCCTAATAACGTCACATTTCAATGAAGCGATATCTGAATGCTTGGGATATATTTTCCTTTGTCACAAAATGAATGATTGAGTTAGTGTTTTGGTTGCCTGTGGATTAGGCCTCGTGACCGCCATAGCATTGTTTTTCAATGATTGATGGTTTATTATGCATTAGTAAATTTGTTGAAATAAAATCACAACAGATTGTTAGTTGTCAATAGCAGCGATTTAGTCAGATTAAAATGTGCAATAACTATCATGATCTCTCTCTCTCTCTCTCTCTCTCTCTCCCTGGCTCGCGCTCTCTCTCTCTCTCTCTCTCTCTCTCTCTCTCTCTCTCTCTCTCTCTCTCTCTCTCTCTCTCTCTCTCTCTCTCTTGCCCTTGCCCTTGCCCTTGCCCTTGCCCTTGCCCTTGCCCTTGCAGAATGTCAGCAGATATCCAAACCTCAGTATATCTCTTATTAAGACCTTGGCAATGCATCAAATTATCAAAATCAATATCAATATATGCCTGCATTAATCTCCGACCATTCTGGGCAGATTTCTACCAGTACATTGCTCTAACTCACTCAACTGATAGTAATCATAAGCGCGATAGCCGAATTTTATATAGACACATAAAATAAGATAGATACGTTATTAGAGGCTCAATTTATTTTTCAGATTCTTGGAGACACGGTGGGAGGTTGGCTATTGGTTATATAATATGCTATAAATAACAAACTAACGAATCTCTGTGTATTTCCAATACATGCGATGAAGAAACTTAAATCATTTATCAAATTGTATTTTAAGCATATGAGCCATAGCAAAGTACCATAACGTACCCTAGATGTGTTACACCCATATGCTATTTATATCGACCGATCGTGATCAATAGGAAAAAAAATCATACAAAAAGAACACTCGCTAGGTCATATGATATTGCATGGAATTTTGAAATCTAATCTCTGGGATAATATGCTCTTATATGACTGAGTCAAAGGAGAGCTAGTAGTGGTACACGTTACATTGAACTCAAATAAGAGTGATTTTGGCAACATGCATCTGTAAAACCGACTAATTACATTACTAATCTAGTAATTTGTGTGGGAGATCCATTTCTGATTCTTGTTTAAGTCGGCAGATGTTTAAATGATTTGTCCATCCGATGTATCCCGCTTGACACATGTATATCACGCATACTGGCAATTAATCATGGACCATACACGGCGTGTTATTTACAAAGTGGACGTCTGAGAATATTTAGGAATCGAAATTGGCCTCTAAGCCTTGAATCTGCAGGATAGCCATTGTCCATTGACTTCTATCAGATCTATTCTCATGGGACAATGGATATGGATGCGTGGAGGGCGGATGTGTGTGTGTGCGTGCGTGCGTGCGTGCGTGCGTGCGTGCGTGCGTGCGTGCGTGAGTGCGTGCGTGCGTGCGTGCGTGCGTGAGTGCGTGCGTGCGTGTGCGTACGGTTGCAATTCATTTATTAAGGAATCACGTCAAATGATGGTCGAAGCGAGGCCCGCGCATAAGTTGTTACTGCTGTAAACAACTGCTGTTGATAGCAGCAGCATACAGTAAATGGTGCTCAAACTAGTGCTAGATGTGCCTGGATCATGCAACAATGTGTGTCGAATGTGAAAACTGAGGAAATGTGCTCCTACAATTTTCCGTAACAACAACAATATAAAAATCATCATCAGTGAAAAATGAACAAGCTGGTGTATGTTGTTAAACTGACGTTGCATATAAAGCTTTTGCTGCCAAGATGAACCCCATTTATAACTTAAGACAGGCAATATAAGAAAAAGCAGTGTAATTTTAGGCTGGAATGAGAAGCATTAAGATAATCACCAAGCCATAGGAGAAGCATTCCTTAGTGAAACATATATAGTACTAGTATCTTTATCTAGGCCATGTCAATCCTTCCCGCTGCATCCGAACACTAGCATGTACATAGGCCCAAATGTGCTCCGGGGGCGAGAGAAAGTCGTATCACAACGATAATATTTGCCTTAAATAACTAGTTTTCGTTAGAAGGCTTCCATGTGTTAGAAAGATAATCAAAATTTGACAGGAACTGTCCCCCACGGGATCGATGGTCGAATATCAATTGATACTGCTGGAATGCGCCGGTTGTTTCGTGCTATTAGGGTATGATCTCGAGCAGAGACTCGCCCCTGTGACAATGTCATAGGCATGCGAATGACTATGGCAGCAACAGCGCCCAGCGAAAGAATATTTAGTAAATAGTAAAGACATACAAAATGTTCTCCATGCATCAGCGTCTAATTTTGAAGCGTCTACAGGTACCACGGATTGTTATATTTTATTTATCCCCTCTTATGTCAAACGCGCATCAAAGCGCTCAAAATTCTGCTTTTAACAATTAACCCTTTCATATGTCAAGATTTTAAACGAAAATTCAAATATTTGCTCAGTGAATGACCCTTTGCTGGTCAAGAGAATTGGTGGTTTTTTTTAATTTACCACTGGAATTTAGGAAAATATTCTTTTACAGAGTTGGTCTTTTGACCGGCTTGGCGATTATAGGGGTAATCGTCTAGGAAATATAAATTTTTGCTTTGTCCGTGTCCATTTGCAGGTCAAGAGAAGACTATTTTTGAAAATTTACCACTTGAATGACTGGCTCGATAACCGACCCAGTCATTCCGGTGGAAGATTTTCAAAAATAGTCTTCTCTTGACCTGCAAATAGATGTACCTCGAGACTACTGCAGAGGCGGTGTTAGCCGTATAGCGACAAGTTTAAACAGGAGGGGTGGGGTGGTTAAAGGTTGTGATATGCATGTCTGTGATATAACATGATATATTTCTATTCTATGGGGTGACAAAATATCGGTAGGCAAATGGCAAATAAACTCCACAAAGATATGCTTGAACCACGATGCTTTTCGAATCAATAGTGGCGAAGTGATATTTTCAGCAGATCGTTTCGTCAAATAAATGATCTAACCGACCGCAGTCTGAGGAACTTGCATAATGAAAGTTTTAACAACGAGGATTATTCACTAGTAAGTGCTTATATCCATTAAACGAATTGCTAGCTTATTTAGCAAGACCAGTTAGCCCATGGTTTGTTGAGCTGATTTCCGCAGTAATCGCCAAACCTGTCTGTGCACGATCGATTCTATTGTTTGTCACATGACACTAGAGTTAGATTGAGGAATTGCAACTGGCAACCTGAATAATGGCATGATTTGAACTGGAATAATAGCGGAAAATTATGTAATTGTATTTTTCAGCTTCGTTTGCGTTATGAGTAAAACTGTCATTCTGCAAGAAGAATAAAATATGATCTGACAACAACCTGTTTTGAAAGAAAATACAATTCATGTGGAACTGTCGGAAAGACCGCTTGATGTGGCTTGAGATGGTACTCAATTATACAGATAGGGAGAGAGAGAATGGTTGAGAGCTGCATGCACGTGGACCTGTTGCCCTGCCGACACGCTGAGTCCAATGTATACCCCATATGGCTTATTTATAGCAGACGGTATAACACCTTTATACTATGTCCATCTCTGCAAAATATGGAGCAAAGGAAATACCAAGTTTCAAAGCAATCTGCTAATGACAGAAGAGCTCGATGATCTCAATATTAAGCGGTAAACGGTTAAACGAATACTATCCACAAGCTCAATTGTTCCAGAATTTAGTTCGCTTGATTCCCTGAATAAAAATGCCTTCTAATATGCTCTGTAATAGAGGTGTCCATTTCTAGCTATGCCCCGCACATTTATAGCTACGCCCCGCCCATTTTGTATGTGTGGTGGAATCAATTTTAACACTTTCAAACGTGAGTTGCCAGAATCCCCATTTGACGGTAACCCTCTTGTATATTTAGAAATTAATTTGACTGGGAGCTGACAGCCCCCAGTCACATAGGTTTCAAAATATTCAACATGTGTATTAAGTTGTAAATTCATACGCTTCATACACTTTATGAAGGACCGTTCTGTATTCATGACGTCATTTTGATTGTGACCTCAGCTAACATGTGATATATTTGACTCTGACACCAAATAACAGATCGGACCCCTTTATTCAATCTTTTAAACATATTGCTAATGTAGTGCCTCTAAGATGGCATTATGAGGGACCTGCTTGACCTGTGAGGCAGGGAATTGCCACAGCGTTATCCACTGCTTCCTGCTTCCTGCTTCCCCTTTTGATGTGCTCCCTAATGAGGGTATAATATCGCGCTGTGGATTAAGCCACAATATTGTATGATAGATGATAGTAACAGTAAGTCATCGATTTATTGCTACCACCAGACTAAATGGTGTGTAAGCAACCACACCCATTCCATACACATCACGTAATTATCGTCTTCATCCGGATATAATGTTTTGTTTGTTACTTTGTCTCTTTCGCTGCTTTTTGTCTTACATGCTGTTATATTAATATTCATAATAAGTTTAATTCTTCGTTTGTTCAAATTTTATTCATCACCTGACAGGAAAAATAAATTAGATTTCTAACCAAACATAATAGCTATTTCTATTAATCCATTATTGCTCAGAATTGGCCAGGAGCAGCAAAATGTGTGCATAGTGAATGCCCGCTTACAGGACAATCGAATACTATTCTTGAAAATTAGCCAGTGGAATGACTGGCTCAATTAACGAGCCAGTGATTTCATTGGTCAATAATCAGTAATAGTCTTCCCATGGTATGCAAATCGACATCCCTTAAAATTACAGAAGTCAGCTTTAGCTGGCATGGCAAATTAAATGGTTAGGCAGTGCATTGCTCATCATTACGGCTATCAGTGCATTGCTCATCATTACGGCTATCAGTGCATTGCTCATCATTACGGCTACCAGTTCATTGCTCATCATTACGGCTACCAGTGCATTGCTCATCATTACGGCTATCAGTGCATTGCTCATCATTACGGCTATCAGTGCATTGCTCATCATTACGGCTATCGGTGCATTGCTCATCATTACGGCTATCGGTGCATTGCTCATCATTACGGCTATTAGTGCATTGCTCATCATTACGGCTATCGGTGCATTGCTCATCATTACGGCTATCAGTGCATTGCTCATCATTACGGCTATCGGTGCATTTCTCATCTTTACGGCTATCGGTGCATTGCTCATCATTACGACTATCGGTGCATTGCTCATCATTACGGCTATCGGTGCATTGCTCATCATTACGGCTATCGGTGCATTGCTCATCATTACGGCTACCGGTGCATTGCTCATCATTACGGCTACCGGTGCATTGCTCATCATTACGGCTACCGGTGCATTGCTCATCATTACGGCTACCGGTGCATTGCTCATCATTACGGCTATCAGTGCATTGCTTATCATTACGGCTATCGGTGCATTTCTCATCTTTACGGCTATCGGTGCATTGCTCATCATTACGACTATCGGTGCATTGCTCATCATTACGGCTATCGGTGCATTGCTCATCATTACGGCTATCGGTGCATTGCTCATCATTACGGCTACCGGTGCATTGCTCATCATTACGGCTACCGGTGCATTGCTCATCATTACGGCTACCGGTGCAATGCTCATCATTACGGCTACCGGTGCATTGCTCATCATTACGGTTACCGGTGCATTGCTAATCATTACGGCTACCGGTGCATTGCTCATCATTACGGCTATCAGTGCATTGCTCATCATTACGGCTACTAGTGCATTGCTCATCATTACGGCTACCAGTGCATTGCTCATCATTACGGCTATCAGTGCATTGCTCATCATTACGGCTATCAGTGCATTGCTCATCATTACAGCTATCAGTGCATTGTTCATCATTACGGCTATAATATATAGCTATAGTACTCTGGAAAGGTGAATTCCAACACACGCACAAGGTGGGCGGATCGTATTTAGAAATAGGTTGGGATTAAGAGGGAATTCTTTTCTTTTGAGTACTAAATCTAAACGAGCTTTGTATATATGGCAGCAACAGCGCTCAGTCAAAATAGTTTCAAAATATTCAACAGGATATTCATTAAATAGTAGAGACATACAATTTGTACAACGTGTCGGACTATTAAGAGTTAAAGACAGGCCTAACAGAATCATTTATGACGCAATGATTATGACGTCATCCTATGCGCCGCTTTTCTGAGTATGACGTCATATGACATCAGATCATCGATGGATACTCTGGAACGGGGAATTAAGCACACTGTTAATACACAGAGTAATCCATAACTGGCAATACACACATCTGGCCTGCGTTTCATGCATATTTGAAGACAGACTATGCGTTGTTGTACGAATTGTATGTCTTTACAATTGAATAAATAATCTGTTGAATATTTTGAAACTAATTTGACTGGCCGCTGTTGCTGCCTATCTGTTGCTGCCATATGCAGCAACAGCACCCAGTCAAATTAGTTACAAAATATTCAACAGCTTGCCCATATAGTTTTCAGGAAATTGATAGTTAGGGTATTCTAGGATCCATCAATCCAAACACGGCGAAGTGTGGGTGGAGCTTAGCTAGCGGTGGACGGAGAATGGCGTTTAGCATGGCTAAAAAATGGAAAGGTCCATTACGCGGAAGAATATCATCTGAGAATACTCGGCTTACGTTGTGTGAGCTGGCTGAGTGAGCTGGCTGACAAATGGCATGTTGCACATACAGATTGGGGACTTTTTCCGTAAGAAATCCCTGCATGTAGAAACAATAGACTCAACGAATATAGCGTCCAATAGTTACGAGGAATATAGAGTCGGTGTATTGCACCTTGAATAGGTTTACAGAAATTAATAAGTACCTTATATCTTATGCAAATGCTTTTTTTATTCAATGGGATATGAGAACATTAAGTCGGCAGTGCGCTGTAATGACGTGGCACAAGTTCAGGGCCGTGAAGTATTGTCACACGTGTAGGGCTTGGCTCTCGTGATTGGTGTTGAACGCGATTATCTCGCACTCACTTCGTCCTCTGAGAAGTATGATAGGTTATTGGTGGGATTACAGACTCTTATTATTAAGTCACTCCCTCAGACCGACAGGCTGCTTCTAATTGAGATGGAATCAGAATACAAGATTTTTTTCTGCCAGGGGCCAGCTGTTAAATCGGTCAGCTCGTCAATGAAGAATATGTCCTTGAGGACAAAGTATGCATCACAAAAGGCGCTGAGGCGCCTGTTTGAGGGCATGTAGTGGACTGGGATGTGTATGCTATGTTAGGGGTGGTAAGTGTGTAACATATGGTGGGGAACTGTCTTGGCGGCTCTTTTGCCCACACCACGCCTGGATCAAAAATGGTTGCTGAGGGAGCAAGCGTCATTGATTGGGGGTGGGTGGTTAAAGATGGGTAGTGCTGTATGTCGCTAAGCATGGTACTGTTACAAGATTTTAGGAATGTGTAGCTGAATACTATTTTGCCATGGCAAACACACGCTTACAGCAGCACATTTTCCAAACATGACCAGTTATTGGCAAAGGAAAAGAACTGAATGGATAAGGGGAATGGACAATTCCCTTGTAAAACGTACTAGTATTAATGAACAACTGTATATTGACCCTGGCGGCCAGTAAGGCATTCATCATTCTGTCGCATATAGATACGTTTGTGTCAAAGAGTCTAAAATCTTCACAGGTCAATGAAGCGATATCTAGATTGTGGGGATATATTTTCCTGTGTTACATAGTGAATGATTGGGTTATTGTTTTGTTTGTCTGTGGATTAAGCCTTTGCACGCAACAGCATTAGCATAGATTTTTTCCCCGATGATTGAGGGTTTATTATGTAATACAACTTTTAAGAAAATAATATCGCAACAGACAGTTTGTTGCCAAGAGCAGCAATTTGGTCAAATTAAAATGTTCAATAACTATCATGAATGGCTCTGAACTGTATTATTCTGTACATTCTTGATTACAATTATTAATGAATCACGCGATGCAGTTCTTGACTTGGTATATTTATCTCTCGTTCTTTCTCTTGCAGAATGTCAGATAGCCAACCTTCCGTCGTATTTCTTATTATGACATTGGCAATGTGTCACATTATCAATATAATAATATTCGACTGCATCAATCTCAAACCATTCTGCGCCGATCTCTACCAGTACATTGCTGTAACTCACTTAGATGATCGTAATCAAAAGAGCGATAGCCAAATTTTACATAGACATATAAAATATGATGGATACTGTAATAGATTTTTAATAGATTTATCTATCAGATATGTTGGAGACACGGCGGGAGTTTGGCTATCGGCTATATAGCTATGCTATAAATAACAGACTAACGAATCTATGTGTATATCTAATATATGCGTTGAAGAAACTTAAATTATTTATCAGATTGTTTCTTAAGCATATGAGCTGCACATTCTGTATTCTCTCTTTACTCGCGACGGAAGGGTGCCATAAAGTACCACGTATTTATTATATACATATGCTATTTAAGTGGACAGGCTGTGATCAAGAGGAAAACAAATTCTACAAATATTAACGCTTGCTAGGTCATGTGATATTGCATGGAATTTAGAAATCCAGTGCCTGGGATAATATGCTCTTATATAACTGAACGACAGGAGAGCTGTTAATAGTACACGTAGCTCAAATAACGGTGATTATGGCATCATGCAACTGTAAAACCGACTAATTAAATGATATTAATCCAGTAATTTGTGGGAAGTTTTCATTTCTGATTCAGGCTGAAGGCGGCATATATTTAAATGAATTGTCCATCCGATGTATTCTGCTTGACCCATGCATATTACACAGACTAGCAATTAATCACGGACCATACACGGCTTGTTGTTTACAAAGTGACAGTCTTATTGCAAGACCATCTCCGAATCTAAATTGGCATCTAAGCCATGAATCTGCAGGATAGCCGTTGTCCATTGACTACTGTCAGATCTGTGCTCGTGTGGCCATGGGACTCATGTGCATGGATGGGTGGAGGGCGGATGTTTGTACGCACGATTGCAATTCATTTATGTCGTTGGTCGAACCAAAATATTAAGGAATGGTGTGAAATAAAGACTTGAGCATAGGTGCATCTGCCATTGCTGCTGCAAACAAGTGCTGTAGACAGTAACAGCTTTCAGTAAATGCTGTTTAAACTAGTGTTCGATGTACCTGTATCATACAATCATGTTTGTCGAATGTGAAATGTGAAGAAGTCTATTCCTGGCATTGTAAACAACAACGACGATGTAAGAATCAACATCGGTGACACAAAATAATGCAAGATGACAAATCAACACGCTGGTGTATATTATTAAACAGATGTTACATATATAGCTGTCGCTCTCAATATGGACCTCAGTTAGAACTTAGCGCATACAACATATGAAAAAGCAGTGTAGTGTTAGGCTGGACTGAGAAGCATTAAGAGACCACAGAACCATACGTGATGTATTCCTTAATAAATCGTACCCAGAACTAGCATCGTTATTTAGGCCATGCCAATACATTTTTCTGCACCAGAACATTAGTATGACCATATGCCAGGATGCGCATCAGGAGCGAGATGAATTCATGTCACAAGGCCAATATTTGCCCTAAATAATTAGTTTTCGTTAGAAGGCTTCCGTGTGTCAGGAAAATAATCAAAATTTGACGCGAACAGTCCCCCACCGGGTCGATGGTCGAATACCAATTGATACTGCTGGAATACACGGTTGTTCTCGTCCTATTAGTGTAAGATCGCGAGCAGAGATTTGTCCCTATGACAATGTCATAGGCATACGATTGTTAACTGATATGTTTGAGGACGGGTGTAATTTAGGAATAATGCAATTGCTATACGTATTATATCATCTGGTGTTAGTGGGAGATTGCAATGCATATATGGATGTTATATAGCCTGCCACCGGTGGGTGTTGCGCTCAAGGGATTATATTGTGTTATATGGCGCAGTGGGGGTATGATTCATGAACGATATTAGTGGAGGAATACGATCTGTCACTCAAGTATATGACATCATAATCAATTATTCACATGCAAGTTGACGTCACAATACATAGTAACATTAGTATCTAACTCCAGCATGAACATTGAAAAGTCCGTTAACTAATTGTATGTATTTGATGGATTTAAATGAATATGTTGTTGAATATTTTGAAATGAATTTGACTAGGCGCTGTTGATGCCATAGGAAGTTACCTTAAAATTGGAATTCATGGGAATTCAAGTTTCTAAGTGTATATATATCGATCCTAACACGCGCGAAATTTGGACGGAGCTTTAGCTAGAAATGGGAGTGGCATAGAAATTAATGCCTCGATTCCACTATATGAGGGCTTACAAGAGGCTTCTACCTTATTGTGTCACAAACTTGAATGATTTCTGTTCAATTTCAAATTGATAATTGTGTGACTCTCTCAAACCTACACGTAACGGAGTTTACTATGACATCCTATGATGGATGGATGAACAGGAAAGATCCATTGTCTTTTTCTCGTTAGTATAAATCTGTATCTCAAGCAGTATATGTAACGTGATATGAATGTAACACCATTTTCCTAATTAACTCATTTTTTTTTTACAAAATTACTCCCTCGACTACTTGATCCTAAATGAGTCCATGTCACCATTTCACTGATATATTAACATATAAACTGTCACCCAGCTTACAATTTCCGTCTGGATTGTAATCTCCGTAAATCAATATAACTCTGCCAATATCTCCGCATTGTTCAAGTAATTTCGTTTGGAAGTTAAACACAGCGATACACAGTTAACACAGCATATTACTTATTTAAGTATCAGTCTTTATATGGCAATTTATGGCAGGAGAGCTGTTACAGGAGTAATTACATTAAGCATTGGTTGCTTTGGAACAGTAATGTGCACAGTTAACACATTTCAAAGCTGACCAATCGGTTATATTCGCAGGCGGACTGATAAGACATGGATGTACGGTTGCTGCCATCTGACATCTGACCAACGTCAGATCACTGAGATTTTAGTATTGATATACCACATTGTAAATCAGGAGTTACTATGGTTACTCTCGCCATTCCATATGTACAATGTGGTGCATCAATGATAAAACGTTGTTTCTGATCCGCCCAATGGAGGGATCCGATCTGTCATTAGTTACCTAATGTCACAATAATAAATACGTATATCCATCACGAAAGTGTGCGAATTGTTTGTCTTTGATGAATTTACAATCTAGTAAACATACTGTTGAATATTAATTAATTTGATAGGGAGCTGCTGTTGCCATAGGCAGAAATAGTTTGCAGTCAAATAATGTTTAAAATAGACAATGACTTAACTGTAGGATTATGTTGAATTTGGGATTCTGAAATTCAGGGCTCAGAGTATATGAATTGATTCCAACACACGTGAAACGGTGGAAGAGTATAGCTCCAATTGTATAGGCATATACCTCGTTATGTGCATGTGTCAACAGGAGCGTATGAAGATTCATACCATTAATCCCACAGACCACATATTGTAGAAAATGAAAACAAATATGACTAATAACTTATGTGCAGAGCGAAAGCCTTCAGCAATGCTGTTTTCAAAATGATAAAATGGCATTCTGTCATCAATTCTTAAATATTGCAGTTTCTACGCGATTTATTAACAACTAACGGGTGTTTCCTCTAAAGTATGTGATACCAGCGCTAGTGACATTAATATAGATATATTTTTATTCTCAGCAGTGAAAAAGATGTTGACAGGCAAATGACAGACATTACCCGGAAATATAGCCTGAACCTAAATACCTTTGGAGTCAATAGTGACGAAGTGACATTTTCAAAGTATCAAGTTGACCGCATTCCGAGCAACTTATGTAATCATATCTTAACAAAGAAAGCTTGACGTCATTTTGGTTGTGACCTCAACCAAAACGTGGCAGTTTATTATGACCTCAAATGATAGATCGGATCCCTCTATTCAATCTTTTTACAACTATTATCAATGCAGTACATCTAAGATGGCAATGTGATAGATCTGCCACATCAGTAACTGCTGCTTATCGTATTGGCATATTCCATAATTAATATGACAAAATTAATAAAGCGGCCATATGTATGATAGATGATAGTAACAGTAAGGAATTGATTTATTATTACCACCAAAAAGGTGGCTTGGAAATATCCACGCCCAGTCTATGCCATGTGTTTTCATGAGGAGATGATGTTTTCTTTGTTTCTTTGTCTCTGTCTCTGCTTTTTATCATACACCCTGTCCTATTAGTTTAATTCTTCATGTGTTCAGGTTTTATTCATCACATGACAGTAACAATAAATTGGATTTCAAACCAAGCATAATAGCTGTTTCTAGTAAGGCCTTATTGGCCGGAATTGGTCAAGAACAGCACAAATGTTTGCTTAGTGAAGGCCCATTTACAGGCCTATTAAATTCTATTCTTGAAGATTAAAAGCTGAAATGAATGGCTCGGTTATCGTACCAGTGATTTCAGTAGTCAATGGTCAGTAGCAATCTTCTCATAGTATGCAAATGGGCATTTTTTTAATATCACAGAAGACAGTTTTGGGCTGAGCTGACAAATAAATTGTAAAGCAGTGCATTAGTCATCATTACGGCTACTGGTTACCATCGTGCAAGAAATTGTAGGAGAAATATCTATAGATGTTTAGTTGCAGGTGTTATAGGTCTGTCTGATTGTCTGTTGGTCGGTTCGTTGGTTGGTCAGTTGGTATGTCTGTCTGTGGTCTGGGCGGTCTGAATATTTTTTTTTAATTTCTGATAAAGCCACCCAAATCACCACAAAATGACGTTCGTTGTAAAAAATTAGATTTACTGATATATTGCATTGGCTTGGTAAATGCCAGGGTTATTTAATGCAAGTCTAAACGTGATACAGATGCAATTAAGCATATGTAACTCGATGCAAAACATATTTAACTTTGAAACCACAATCGTAATATCCTCTCTTTATACAGTGGATGTGCATCAATGAATTGGAAATTTCGAGACACGTGCGAGACACTAGAAGATGTATATGTGCGTAATGAAACAATATCCTCCGAAACTTTCTCGTATCCCGGGCAAACAGCCAGTTTATGGACAAAGCAAATTCAGATACGCCATTTATCATTAACTGAGTGACAATGAGAGATTGTTAACGACCTTGTTGTTGAATTGTTAGATCCATGTTGATATTGAGACACATGCATACCACGACCGAGCTGATAATCGTGTTTCTGAAAGATGTAGATGTCAAAGACAGCAATATAGTTTTGACTGACAAAATCAGCAACAGCTTTAAGCACTGTCATTCTGAAATGAGCAACACTAGCTATGCTTCTAAAAACTCTTTTACATTTTTCTTTTTGTTTCTTGAGGAAGTAGTGTGTAATAGACATGGGCAGTTGTTGTCTGATCAGTTGATGTAGGTTCTCCAGATTCCATTTGTTGATATATTATCATTGATCTAATGGACAACAAGCGACAGATTAGAGGGTCGAGGATTTCGTAGACTGTAATTGACCTAGAACCAGGTCGTGATATTATGGGATTTTCACAGAACTCAACTCGATAATAGCCGCGCATAATAAACAAAAATATATGAAAGATTCAGATTGGTATTGTAAGTTTGAAGATGCACCCACTGACGCGCGCGCACATCACATTTGTAAATGCATGGTCTTACCATCATTGATAAGCCATTGAAAACATTATGTTTTATCGAATGATATGAAACATAATACAAACGAAGTGAATTGAACTACACAGCTGACAAATGATTTTATCCACAACTTTCCAAACAATAAAATGGTTTTATCAGGTTATCACATGCCACAAAACGACGATGTGATTCTGAGTACGAGCGAACGTGCATTGCTTTTACTATCATATACCGTCTGAGATGTATTCTGTTTTATCTGCCGTCACAAGCTAATAATCTCCAAAGAACTGTCAGCATAATCTTGTAATGTTAACATTGTGCTAAATATCAATGTCTGAATGTTACCACATGTTATTTGGTCTGTAAACTATTACTCTTTCGTAAATGCATGGCATTGTATTTAGGGAGAGTTGATTTAGTGTTATGTATAAGTTCCTGAATATTCGTACGATGGCAGGTTATTTGCAAAAGTAATTCATACATACATCCATCAGAGTTCAGTCTGACAATATTAATCTTCAATGATCCGCACTACCAGTATTTGGTAGTATAAACATTATACAATTGTACAATATATGGAATCAACATATTTTGGAATTCAGTAGATGACTAGAATATGAAGCACAGGTGTAAAACATTTGCATACACTATACATATCCCAGTCACGTTCATACTTCAAAGTCTTAGACACTCGATCAGTCATCATATTTTGTCAGATTAAAATTCTAAACCACAACTTGGCTAGAGAGGCAAAACGTTGAACGGGAGGAAATGATTAGAAAGAATACAGGCAGACTGCAATAAAATTGACAGTAACAGCCCATGGTCGAATTAGTTTTAATTATATTCGACAGCTTCCCTGGATAGAGGATTTGGAATTTCTATTCTGGGAATTCCGTTTTCAAAGTTTAAAGCCAATTCCAACGCATGTACAAAGTGACATTGATATTTTCTCACTAATTACTTATCTGATGGCAAATCGTGTTTTGTATGTACTATTTGCAAATCTCATTTAGATTTCGTACTTTAATAAAATACAATTTCTAGTTAATCCCCGACTATTGCTAAACAAGCTGCGTAGCTTGTCATCAGATATGTAATTAGTGAGAAAATATCAATGTGACTAAAGGTAATGAGAGAACAGAACCCTGACCAACTCCTTGACAACAAGGATTCCAATTCATCGAGAGTTTATCTCTGTTGAGATTAGGGTCACATGCTAAGGCAAGTAATCACATTGCCACTCTACAGGGAATAATCCCTAACTGGCAATGCACAAATCACATGATCTGGCCTGGATCACGTTACTGCTGAAATTAACGCAAGGTTTTATATCTTGTCTGGATAATGTAATGGTAATATACATATATTCTGAAATCTTGAGTCAGAAATAGGTTTGCATGTGCTTAGTTCATTACTTGTTGTCTTTGTTCGTCGGTGTTTGTTAGGCAGCATAATTCTTCTTCTGAAACATATTTTTTTAGGAAACATAATATGATCCAAGCCCAGGTTAGAACATTACCTTGTTTCTGAGAAGGCACTATCTTTGTCCTACACACACATAAACGGAGACTGGGACAATAGCAGTACTACGGTCAGGGAACCATAAAAAAGGGAATTTTCTAAAATACCAAATTGGCCTGTTGACAAGATTTTCGTAACAAACATTTCGTGAAACGATGCCTATGTAATAGAATGGTCCATTTCTAGCTATGTCCGGTCAATTTCTAGCTTAGCTCCGCCCAAGTGTCTGTATGCTCAGCCACCTTGTATACGAGTACACTGATACAAGTACGCTGAGAGATTTGGGACCATGTGCTGGCGAGCGTCCTACTGTGGATACACACTACGTGCTTACGTTATGTGATCTAGCTGGTAAATGGCATGTTGGACGTACAGATTAGGGACTTTTTCTTGCCTGTCTGTAGAAACAATGGCCTCAGCGAATATGATGTCCAATAGTTGCAAGTAATATAGGGTTTGACATTGCACGCTGGGTAAATTGCACAGAAATCAACAGGCACCTTATATCTCGTGCAACAGTTTCTCTATGGATACGAGAACATTAAGTCGGCTGCGTCCTCTAATGATGCGATACACGTTCAAGGCCATAGCGTATTGTCATACGGGTAGGCATTGGCTCTCGTGATGGTCATCGAATGAGATTCTCGTGCTCTTTCGTTTCGGAAACACCTTGAGTGATCGGTTATTGGTGGGATTGCAGAATCTTATTATTAAGTCACTCCCGCAGGCCGGCGGTCTGCATCTAATTGAGATGCAATCATAATATTAGATTTTCTCTGCCAAGAGCCAACTCTTATATCGATCAATGTATTACGTCTTACGGTAGTGACTGGATGCTTGTAGCGAACACGAGATGAGTGATGGCTATTGCATAAACCCCCAACAACCCATTTCTTCGCCATTACTTCATTGTCACACATCTGAGCCACACAGTTCCTGGAATCATCCACTATGATAGCGCAATGAAGCGTATAACTGTACTACGCCATTCCATATGCGTTAGACTTTTACTATCGCACGTTGCCCTCTCTCGCAATACATGTATAACGTCTTAGCCATCTACCAAAGGGAGTCATGCCCCACCCATTTCTAGCTAAGACCTCTCAACTTTTTAAACCGTAAAACCTCAATTTCCACATCTAAATTCCCAGGCAAGAATACAGGTAAGCTGTTGAATATTCTGAAACCAATTTGACTGGCTCGCTTGCTGTCTATGCAGCAACATGTACAAGTCAGACGCGTTTCAAGATATTCAATACAATGTTCATTAAAAGGTAAATACGCTCTATGATCTTGTGGATACCGGACAAGCCATATTAAAATAGATGTACCCTCTAGTTCAGGACCATTATGCCGAAACTGTATTAAAGTAGTTGTGCCCTAGAGTCCATTGCATTCTGGAAAATATGAATCAAATTATGAAATTATATAGTATGCATCATTTTTCTTAAATACATTTTGAAATGAAAGTCATGATCACTTCAATGACGTTATGTCATTGGGGGAAAAATATGCATCGCAAGAATGTCTCTAATACACTGTTGAGGCGCCTGTTCGAGGGATGTAGTAGACTGGGATGTGCATGCGATGTTAGGTGGTGTAACCGGTGGTAGGGGCTGGGCTGGGCTAGTCTTTTGCCAGTACCATGCCTGAATCCGAATTGGTTGGTGAGGGTGCTAGTGTCTGTAATAGGGGGTGGGTGCGTGGGGTGGGAGTTTGTATGTCGCTAAACATGTTAACGTTACAATATTTTAGGAACCACTGAAACACTCTGGTGCCAATTTCTGTAACTCTTGATGTAGACATTTGTAGATAGCACAGGCTTACATTTTCCAATCAAAACCAGTTATTGGCAGAGAAAAAGAAGTGGATAGATAAGGGTTGATATTAATTAACAACTCTCCATTGACCCTGGTGGCAAGGTGGGCATTCATCATTCTGTCGCATATAGATACGTTTGCGTCAAAGAGTCTAAAACCTTCATCTATATTCAGCTATATCTGGATGCTGGGGATATATTTTCCTTTGTCACAAAATGAATGAATGGATTAGTGTTTTGTTTGCCTGTGGATTAAGCCTCTATACGCGACAGTCTTGACATTATTTTTTCGCGATTGAGGGTTTATTATGCAACACTAATTTTATTGAAATAAAATCACAGCAGATTGTTTGTTGCCAATATAAGCAATTAGGGCAAATTAAAATGTGCTATGACTACAATGAATGTCTCTGTTCAGTAATACTATGTATCTTCATTAATCACAATTATTACTGGGTCAGCCAATGCAGTTCGGAAATGTGTGTATATGATCTCTCACTCCCACATTTCTCACTTACACATGCACGCACGCACGCACGCACGCACGCACGCACGCACGCACACACACAGACACACGCAAGCGTGCACACATGTACGTTCGCACGCACGCACGCACGCACTTACTCACTCACTCACTCACTCACTCACTCACTCACTCACTCACTCACTCACTCACTCACTCACTCACTCACTCTCTCTCCCCCCCTCTCTCTCTCTCTCTCTCTCTCTCTCTCTCTCTCTCTCTCTCTCTCTCTCTCTCTCTCTCTCTCTCTCTCTCTCTCTCTCTCTCTCTCTCTCTCTCTCTATCTGTCTCATTTTATCTCTGTCTGCGTACGTGCCTACATGCGTGCGTGCGCGCGCACGAGATTTCAATTCATTTATGCAGATAGCCGAGCCAAAAAATTAATGAATCCTGCGAAATGAAGATTGGAGCGAGGTACAAGTATATCTTGATCAAAATAATATAAAATCTACCTGAATCATCTCATCATGTGTGTCGAGTGTGAAAATCCAAATGTGTTCTGCCATTGTTAGCGATATCAAAATCAACGACAGTGAAACTGAATAATGCAAGGTAACAAATCACCAAGCTGATGTATATTGTTAAACTGATTTTGCATATAAAGCTGTTGCTGCCAGGATGAATCTCAGTTAGCACATACATTTACAAGAAAAATGAGAGTAGTGTTAGGATGAAGTAATAAGCATTAGGAGACCATCGAACCATAGGAGATGCATTCCTTAATAAATAGTATCCTGTACTAGTATTTTTATTTAGGCCATGCCAATGCATCCTTCTGTACCCGACCACTAGTGTGGACATACGCCCGGATGCGCTTCACGAAGGAGAGAAATTCATGTCGCAAGGATAATATTTGCCTTAAATAATTAGTTTTCTTTAGAAGACTTCCGTGTGTCAGAAAAATAATCAAAATTTGGCGGGAGCAGTCCCCCACCGGGTCGATGGTCGAATATCAATTGTTAATGCTGGAATGCGCCGGTTGGTCTCGTCCGATTAGTGTAAGATCCCGAGCAGAGATTTGTCCCTGTGACAATGTCCAGTGATTCTAATAAGGGTCATTTTGCGGGTATATACACCAAAATTCAGCCTGGAACCCCCAACAGTAATGTCAGTGGGTCCCATGCAACCCTGAAAATGCTGTATTATTGTTAAATACTAAGTAGTTTTATAGGCGTTTGCATAAAAATACCTACCAAATCTAGCATGGAACAACCATAATTCATGGTTCTGGGTCCATGGTACTCTCTAATTTTAGCATGCATGAGATAATATTGCGTGGGAACTCCAAATTTAAGTTTTGAGTTGAGTACCCCCATATTTCAGGGTGTGGGGTCCTTGGGACCTCCAAAATTTAGATGCCATGAGAAACACTGACAATGCCATAGGCATACGAACGGTAACTGACATATTTGTGTGTGTGTGGGGGGGGGGGGTTGTAATCTAGGAACAATACCATGAACATACACATATTCTGTAATCTGTTGGTAGTGAGAGATTGTAATGGATATTTAAATGTTATATTTCCTGCCACTAGTGGGATTACGTTCACGGGATGATAGCATGGCATATGGCGTTGTGGGGATATGATTCGTATGCGTAATATAAATGGAGGAATCTGATCTGTCAAGTATATGACGTCATAATCAATTACGCCACACGTAGGCTATTATCACAATAGATAGTGGCATATCTAACTCTACTATGAACATTGAAATGAATGCCAGGTTTAGGAATTGCTAGCCTTTGATGGATTTACTATTTAATAAACATTCTGTTCCATATTTTGAAAGTAAATTGACTGGGCGCTTTTGCTGTCATATGTAGCAATAGCACCAAGTCAAATTACTTTCAAAAAATTCTACTGCTTACCAGTCTAGCTACCTAGAAATTGGGATTCGTGAAAATCACGATATAAAGTTTATAAATTGATTCGAACAAGCGAATAAAGTGGCCACAGTTTAGCCAGAAATGGGCGAGGCATAGCTAAAAATTGAACGTTTTTGTCACTCACCAGGTTTTTCTCAAAGCCTGTGATCTTCCCCTTAAACACTTATAGTTGTATATTGGAACCAAAATATCGAAGTTAGTGTAAGGAGCATCCATCGAGAAAAGAATAACATTGGAAAACAAAGAAAATTGTCATATCATTCGCAGATACAAACAGTTACTTTGAAAATCAAAAGAGGAATGCGTGTAGCATCAAAAGGATTGTGTTTTTCTCGCTCGGATAAATCTTTATCTCAGTAGTGTATGTTACAGGATATGAATGTAACATCAATTTCCCAAAATAACTCATTTTCTTTAGATTTCTCTCTTGAATAATGGACCTTTCCAGCTTTAGCTATGCCCCGCCCATCACTAGCTATGCCCTGCCCATCACTAGCTTAGCTCCACGCACAATTTGCCGTGTTGGGATTGATCGATCCCCGAATGCCCTGACAATCAATTTCCTGAAAACCATACAGTTAAGCTGTTGAACATTTTGCATCTAATTTGACTGGGTGCTGTTGATGCCTATGGCAGCAGCAGCGTCCAGTCAAATTAGTTTCAAAATATTCAACAGAATATTTATTAAATAGTAGATACATAAATTCATACTACAACACATAGTCCGTTTTCAATTATGCGTTCGTGACGTACTTATCTACGTCATTCATGACGTCAAAATGACGTAATTGATGTCATTCTACACGTCACGTAGTTGATTATGACGCCATAAGATAGATGGATGCAGTGGCAAGCTCCATTGATCCTAAGCACCGATATATCGGATATAAACTGTCATCCAACTTACAAGTTCTGTCTAGCGTTTAATCACGATAAATCAATATAATTCTGCCGATATCTCGGCATTATTCGAGTAATTTCGTTTAGGAGTGAAACACAACAATCCACAATTAACACGGCTTATTAATTATTTAAGTGCCAGCATTTATATGGCAATTTACGGCAGGCGAGCTGTTACAGGGGTAATTCCATTGAGCAGTTATTCGTTTGAAACAGTAATGATAATGTACTCGAGCTAAATAATAGAGTGCCGTTAACACATTTCAAAGCTGAGTAATCAGTTATATTCGCAGGTGGACTGGTACAACATGGTATACAGGTTGGCGACATCTCACCCACGTCACAAACTAAGGCCTTTCCATTTATATACCACATCGTAAAGCAGGTACTATCGTTGCCATCGCATATGTACAATGCCGCTCATCAATGATCAAGTGTTATTTGTCACTCACCCAATATACCTTTCCACTTCATCCATCCATCATATGACTTCATAATCAACTACGCCATGTGTAGAGTGACATCATAATCAATGGCGTCATTATGGCGTCAGGAATGACGTAGATATGTACGTCACGAACGTATAGCTGAAGACGGACTATGCATTATCGTACGAATTGTATGGCTTTACTATTTAATAAATATCCTGTTGAATATTTTGAAACTAATTTGACTGGCGCTGTTGCTGCCATAGGAAGCAACCGCACCCAGTCCAGTTAGTTACAAAATAGTCAACAGCTTAACTGTATAGTTTTCATGAAATTGATAGTTATGGCATTCGGGGATCGGTAAATCCCAACACGGCGAAGTGTGGGTGGAGCTTACGTAGTGATGGGTGGGGCATAGCTAAAACTGGAGTTTTATAGAGGTAGAAATCTACCACTCAAGAATCGAAGAGTCACAATGAAAATACGAGGCCTGTGACGCTCACTTGGACCATTCGGATTTCATTCAACCAATAAAGTGATATGATCTATCATTCTAGTATATGATGTCATAATCAAGTGGTCACATGTTAGTTTACACGTGCTTCTATCCATTCAAATGATTGCCAGCTTATTTACCAAAAACAGTTAGCCCACAGTTTTGATGAGATTTCAGCGGGTCGACAATGCTATTTGTATACGATCGATCCGATTATTTGTCATATTTAGTGTCGCACTAGATTTAGCTTGGAGAATTGTGCCTGTAAACCTCAATGATGGCATATAAGAACTGGAATAATGGCTTAAACTTTGTAACGGACCTTTTCATTTTTAGCTATGCCCCGCCCATCTCTAGCTAAGCTCCACCCATACCTCGCCAAGAGAAGACTATTTTTTTAAATCTTACCATTGGAATGACTGTCTCGGTTACCGAGCCAGTCATTTCAGTGGTAAATTTTTAAAAATATTCTTATCTTCGCCTGCAAATAGACATTCCTCAATAACCACTGCAGAGGCTCTGTTTGGCGAGTAAACGGTTATGGTGACACAAGAGGTGTTAAGATATATTTAAACTTGATACTATGATTATATAATCCTCTCTGTGCACACTGTATAAACGTCAAAGAATTTGAAGCTTCGAAATACACACAAGATACTGGACGATGTATATGTGCACAATGTCACATTAGCACAGTTCCTTGGACAATATTTCATGTGAATGTCCTCCTAAACGTCGCCGTGTCCCGACCATACAGGCAGTTTATGGCCAAAGCAAAGTCAGATTTGCCATTTATCATTAAGAGCGAGAGATAATTATAGATGGTTAATGATGGTTGAACTGTTAGTCCCATGTCTAGAAGGAGATACAATTATACTATATCGATCTGATAATCCTCCTTCTAAACGATGTCGGTGTCAAAGACACCAACATAGCTTACACTGCCAAGGCCAGTAAGGCCATTCTGATTGCGAACATCAGTTGTGCTTCTAAAAACTCATGAAGATCATTCTGTTTTAGTCTTGAAGAATTACCGTGTAATAGATACTTGGACGACGGGCGCCTGGTGTTGATGTAGTTTCTCTGTGTTGATATAATACCATTGATTTAATTAACAAAAAGTTACCGATTAGTGGGGAGGATTGCTTCAACTGAAATTGACCTAGAAACATTTCACAATTTTATGGGATAAAGAAAGAACTCGTTCATATTCGCACAAAAGAACTATAAATCAGTTTATACTACTCCTAAATATATGGAAGATTAAGATTGTTATAAATTAGTTTGAAGAATGGCATGTGCACACGCACGAATGCACGAACGCATTCACGAAACGTTGGCCAATGCACGGGCATACCTTTTAGATGAATAACAATCGAAAGCATTGTGTTTCATGTACTGATATGAGAAATAATACAAATGAAATGAATTGAACTAAACAGGTATCACATTAGTCCATCGATAACCACTCAAATATAAAATAGCATTATCATGCTATCACGTATCGCATGACGTCGTCCATAACGACAATGTAATCACGAGACTATATATACACGTGAACTTACATTGACATACAGTCTGAGATATATTCTATTTTGTCCGACATCACAAACTAATAAGCCCTGTCTAAGAATTGTTAGTGTAAGTTTGTACCGGTAATGTCAATATTGGGCTAAAAAACATATTTCTGAATGTCACCGCATCTTATTAGATTTGCAAACTAATACTCTTGCGCAAATACATGTCATTGTATTTGTAGAGAGTCGATTTAGTGCTATGTAACGGTTCTTGAATGTTTGTAGGATGACAGGTTATTTGCAAATACATATATCCGGCAAAGAGTAGACTTTAGTTTGACAATATTAATCGTCTATGATCCTCACTTTTTGACGGATTTTTCGACTTCTTGACGAACGTAATCTTGATTGTTAACGTGTGCCGTATTTGATTATGACGCAAGATAATGAACGTTCTCAGTTTATCCATCCATTACATGATGTCATAGTCAACTATGTGACGTGTAGAATAACGTTATAATCAACGGTATCATGAATGACGTAGACAAGTACGTCATTCTTGACCATTTGTTACACCTGCTGTTGAATATTTTGAAACTAATTTGACTGGGCGACGTTAAAACCAGTTAAAATATTTTCAAAATATTTAACAGCTTACGTGTATAGTTTTCTGGAGATTTATAGTTGTGTGTGTGTGTGTGTGTGTGTGTGTGTGTGTGTGTGTGTGTGTGTGTGTGTGTGTGTGTGTGTGTGTGTGAAGCTTAGCTCGAGATGGGCAGTTAAAACTGGAAAGATCCATTGAGTGGCATATTGTCTCCCTCCATTGAAGCTAGTTTTATTCCATTCGACATCACATTAAAGCTGGTGGATCATCTCCATCATTTCCTAGAAATTAGCATCTGTGTACAAGTATTCCCCTCATCAGCAAATACATTACTGTCTCCTGTCTCCAAACACAGGCCAATATTTTGTTGAGCAATAGGCCTTTCCAGTTTTAATGACGTCAGCTTACAAGTGACCAATTTTTATTATGACGGTTGATACTTGAGTTGCAGATCGGATACCCCATACTGTGGTTATGCGAGAGAATGACCTGACGCTCAATGAGTGATGACTCAATTTCAACAAACAATACATCGATGGCGATCTATCATTTTAAGCTCCCAAAGATTTGGTTTAAAATTAACTAAATTAGGGAATTACTAATTATTTAGACACAGCATATCTGAAGACTGTTGAAGCGCATACACTGTGCAGTTTATGGATAATCAACTGTCATAAGGTCACATATCTTTTTAATATATAGTCAAATAAGTGAGTGCCTCCTGATAAAATTTGATAACAATTTGAATGAGAATGTGTTTCTGTAACAACTTTCAGTCTAAATATTGTAAACTAGTCATAGCTTTAAGTTGACATCTGTATCCATCATTAGCTAAATCCTACCACTGCACTGTCTAGTATAATCATGAAGTAGGTGGGCAAGAAACGGCTCGCCATCACACAATTCACCTTTCCAGAGTATCCATCCATCATCTGACCTCGTATGACGTCATAATCAGCTCAGCGCGTGTATGATGACGTCGCAATCATTACGTCACAGAGGGTTCCATATAGACCGTCATCAAATCTCAAATAGTCTGACACGTATGAATTGTATGTCTGTAATTCTTTGCTATTTAATAAACATGCTGTTGAATGTTTTGAAATTAATTTGATTGGGCGCTGTTGCTGCCTTAGGCAGCACCAGCACCCAATCAAATTAGTTTCAAAATATTCAACAGCTTACCTGCATATTTTTTGGAAATTGATAGTCAGGGTGTTCAGAGATCGATCGATCCCAACACGAGCAAGGTGTGGGTGGAGCTTAGCTAGCGATGGGCGGGGCATAGCTACAACCGGAAAGGTCCCTTAGAACAAGTGAACATTCAATGATAGTTGTGGCTTTGAACCCTCCACTCCACCATTGTACTTGATGCCTAAATAACTGGAGCAATGGAGGAATCCAGTTTTAGCTATGCCCCGCCCATCGTTGCCCGTGTTGGGATCGATCCGTGAACTCCCTGATTATCAATTGCCAGAAAACTAGACATGTAAGCAGTTGAATATTTTGAAATTAATTTAACTGGGTGCTGTTGCTGCCTATGCCTACAGCATGTTTGTTAAACAGTAAAGATATACAATTCGTACAAAACCGCTTATGTCGTCATCAATTAACCGCTTGTGGCGCACTTAGCTACGTCATTCATGACGTAATCGATTATGACACCAGCCTTCACATCCCGTAGCTGATTATGACGTCATATGATTGATGGATAAACCGGAATCCTCCATTGTTTAACTATGTAATGCTAAAGCCGACCCAAACCGCATCTGCAGTGGTCTTGAGAAATGTCCATTTGCAGAACAAGATATTATTTTTAGCAATTTACCAATCGGTGGTAAATTTCCAAAAATAATCTCTTGGTCTGCAAATGGACATTGGACATTTTCTAAGACAAGATTTTAATTGTCTTGAGGATATCTGACGATTGAATGGTTAAGAACAACAGGTTGTGGCAGCAATAGCTGTAGAAGACTAGAAGGTGCATATGCAAGTAGTGGACCTTTCCAGTTTATCCATCAATCACATGACGTTATAATCAACTACGTGATTGTAGGATGACGCCATAATCAATGACGTCAGGAATGAAGTATGTACGTTCGTCACAAACGCGTAATTGATGACGGACTAATCGTCTCTGTACGAATTATAAGGCTTTACTATTTAACAAAGGTTATGTTGAATATTTTGAAACTAATTTGACTAGGCGCTGTTGCCGTCTGCCTAACACCACCCAGTCAAAATAATTTCAAAATATTCAACAGCTTACCCGTATAGTTTTCTGGAACTTTATAATCATGGAATTCAGGGATCAATCGATCCCAACGCGGGAGAAGTGTGGGTGGAGCTTAGATAAAACTTGATCCCTCCATTTTTCCTGCAAGTTGAAATACTATCACATCATTTGTCCTGAGATCCTAATCAATCATGTTAGTTGAAACTCTATGCAAAGGTATTGATGATTGAAACCATAAACAAAAGCATGTATTGCTTAGCTCAGTAAAGAAGCCAATCTGTTCGGCAGAGTGTTTTACTGGTGTGGCACAAGGTTAGGGCGATGACGTATTATCAGACAGTAGGGCTTGGCTCTCCTGATTGGCTTTGAATGAGATTGTCGCGCGCTTCATCCTCTGGGAAATACCCTGTATGATGCGTTATTAGTGGGATTTCAGAACATTATTATTCAGTCACTCCGCAAACAGAACGGTCTGCTTCTAACTGAGATGCAATCAAAATATTAGACGAACGCAAGGTTAATGATGGTCATTGCATAAGCCGCCACCACCCACTCCTCGTTATTACGTCATTGACATACACTTGACCCATACCCAATTTCTAGAAACATCCGTGATGACATGGCAGATATAACGGTACTGTACCAAGCAATTCACCTTTCCAGAGTACCCACCCATCATATGGCGTCATAATGAACTGCGTGGTGTGTACAATGACATCATAATGGATGACGTCATGAATAACGTCGATAAGTACGTCACGAACGCATATTTGATGACGGTCTATGCGTTGTTGTACAAATTGTTTGCTTTTACTATTTAATAAACATTCTGTTGAATATTTTGAAACTAATTTTACTGGGCGCTGTTGCCATAGGCAGCAACAGCACCCAGTCAAATTAGTTACAAAATATTCAACCGCTTCCCTGTATAGTTTTCAGGAAATTGATAGCTAGGGTATTTGGGGATAGATCAATCCCAACACGACGAGGTGTGGGTGGAGCTTAGCTAGTGATGGGCGGGGCATGGCTAAAAATGGAAAGGTCCATTGCACTTGAGTTAGATATTTACTAATGCCCTCTCCCGAGATTCACTTTAATAATCATATCTATCTAATATAGAGATGCATTTCTAGCAATGCCAGACCCATTTCTAGCTATGCCCCGCCCATTTCTAGCTATGCACCGCCCACATTTGCGTGTGTTGGAATAGATGTAGAACTTTGAAACTTAGATTCCCAAAGACTAATTTACAAAGTAATAATACATGTAGGCTATTACATATTATGAAACTAATTTGACTGTGGCTGTTACTGTCTATGGCAACAACATCACCAGATCAAATTAAGTCCACCATATTCAATAGAATGTTCAGTAAATGGTAAAGTTTCAAAAGAATACAATTCATACACTTTCCTGACATACTGTCGATTTTCGCGAGCTACATCATTTTGATTGTGAGGACAGCTAAATTGTGATTTATTTGTTGATGACCTCAGATACTTATAACATCAAATCGAACACACGTGTCCATGCG
>CM067362.1:23738223-23793185 GCA_034401795.1 Chaetoderma sp. LZ-2023a | reverse complement strand
GCATGACACGTGTGTTTCGGGGATTTTCCCTGTGATAGGCCTATAGTAGGCTAAATGAGGGATGCATAAGTTCAAGTATGGTAAACGCTGATGACGTCATAACGAACTGCGTGACGCGTAGGATGACGTTATAATCATTTACAGCATGAATGACTCGATTTAGTCTAAAACGCTAAATAATCCATCAGGTTGTATGAATTGTATGTCCTTACTATTTAATAAACATGCTGTTGAGTATTTTGAAACTAATTTGACTAGGTGCTGTTGCTGCAACAGGCAGCAACAGCGCCCAGTCAGATTAGTTTCAAAATATTTATAGTTTTCTGTAAATTAATAATCAGGGAGTTCAGGGATTGATCGATCCTAACACGAGCGAGGTGTGGGTGAAGCTTAGCTAGAGATGGGCGGGGCATAGCTAAAACTGGATTCCTCCAATATATTGTTGTTCATGAATTGTCCGTGTTTCTGAGATTACAATTGTATCATAATCAGAGTTAGCGATGAATTCTCAACGCTATTTTGTTAATATCTTAAGCTTACTTATGCCCGATTCTCATCTCGGTGTCGTAACCTCCAAATGCAAACTAGAACATTTGAATAATCACCCGCAGACATTTAATTCACAGAAAATTGAAACCATCTGGAAGCTAATTGTTTGGCCGGTCGCAAATATGCAGGAATTAGCATTTGTTGAACCATTGTCTCCAAAATGACGCGAATGTTTAAGAAATAGTAGCTTCTCAAACTTTGCCCGAAATAAACATTAAAATGCACTTTCATGGATTTAGGAGAGACAGCACAAGTCGTGTATTAGGCGAGCGGCCACTTTAGTAAAAGTGCTCCATTTTCTTTATATTAATCAACATCTCTGGCAACGCTACACCACCAATACCATTTTAAAGGACCCTTAGCATATGGTCAAACATGGGCCATCTTTGCTGGGTGACTTTAGCAGACAGCGGCGAAGTATTACACATCTTGTGTCGTGTATCGTTGGAAATTATGCTGTCTGGCCATCGGTGTCCAGTGATGATGCGTAGGTGTTTGCGGTGGCAGGCATCGAGTTTGTCTAGAGCTGCCTATAGTAACCCAGCTGTTATGGTTATACAACATCGAGGATACGCAGGTTGCGTTGTATAAACGTAGTCTTTTCTATCAAGGGCATCGTTGATCTACGAATCCAGAAGCTTCCCGAATGACTACCCGTCTCAGTCCACATATACTGAGTAGCATACGTTTTATGCATGTAATAAATGATCAGGACAATGCCACCTGTATCAGGTATCTTGATTATCACATGCCATTTCTTTTCACTGGCTTCAAATTTAACATTTCCATTTATGACATGCGGTAGCAGATGGGTATCTGCCTCTTCTTGTGTGCTAAAAACATTTTCACAACCTTTCCATTTGCGAAATCCCCAACCATGTACAGCCTACATTCTGCATAACCCACAAGCATATTATGTTCAGATCCATATTGTACAATGAATTGACAAACAAATTCTGCCAAAAAAGCCTTATTCTCAGGATTGTTAAAAAATTTTCTCCATGGGGACACTGTTCTGCCTACCAGAACATGATACTGTCTTGTCGGCGTATCTCTAGATGCCTTTCTCTTTCATCAGTCTTAAAATGATTCATTACAGTCGTATCTGTCAAAAACATCAACCACGATATCAGCCTTCTGCTGCCCTTTTGCTAACTTGTCAAGTTAGGCCTGAGCAAGCTCTTCAAATGTCTTATGTCTATCGCCCTGCATCGTTTGAATTTCTGCCACAGTATCCCTTACGCACACTGTACAGTCTTTGAATTCTTACGAAATATGCTCTTCAGACGGAAATTGTTCCTGAATCCGCTTCACCCGCTCTGCTTTCTGATGGTTGCGCATAGTCCATCTTCGTGAAATAGTGATAGAGGAATAGGTGTCACTGGGTGGCTGAGTACTGTCTCCATATTTACGTCCTCGCGTCTTTTGGTCATAGCCAGGGCCTTTCTGAAAACCATTTCAGGTGATTGTGTGGAATTAACGTGTACTCCGTTTACAGGTATTTTTATTTTCTTAGTCATATCAGTGAAGGCAAAGAGGCCTGACTTTGAAACGGGACTGTAAAAGGCTGACATTGCCAACCTTTGAAAGAAAGTGCTTCAGCAATGCTTACAATTTGAGCGTTCCTGTTTCGGTGGCACTGGCCAGAGGTTTCTGTACATCTTTTGTAGCATGCAGCCCCGTTGCGATATTGATTGAAATTCCATCTGGATGACTTTGACTTAGAAGACTATGTCTGTTCGTGCGTTGGGTGCGCGGTAGAATGTGTAATGCCACTTCACTTTTTCAGTGCAAAAGCATACTCACCCAGCAGGTGACGAGTGAGTGACAACCGGAGCAGAACTCATTATTTTCTTGTAAGCCTTATTATACCACCGCCTTTTACATCCCTGATTATTGTAGATTCTGTACCCATGTCACTCCAGAGACCATTAAATCTACCATGGCTTTATTTGACAGTGAAACTCGCTTCATTGAAGGCAGAGAGAAGAGATCCTGGAAGCTGTTACATGTCAAGCGGATACACGGACAACCATCGTGCATCGTTTTGCGTTACAAAAATTATTACGTAAGCATTATGGAAAGAGAATCCAAATGATATGTAAATATCTAGAAACTACTTCACAAATCGTACTGTGAGTTTCTGGAAGCGTCTACGACGGGATACAGTCAGCACCGGGTTCACCACGTTGTTACCAAAGAAATTAGATAGGCACACATACTAAGTACGCTATGATTAAGGATGGATAAATCCAAATTTAGCTACGCCGCACCCAACTCTAACTAAGCTCTGTCCACGCTTTGCCCGTGTTGGGATCGATCAAACCCTGAACTCCATGAATATCAATTTCCAGAAAACTGTACGGGTGCGCTGATGAATATTTTGAAACTGATTTGACTTGATGCTGTTGGTGTATATGGAAGCAACAGCACCAAATCAAATTAGTTTCAAAATATTCAACAATATGTTTATTAAATAGTAAAGAAATACGATTCGGACAACTTGATGAACTATTAAGCGTTTTTGATGGACGTAAGTACGTCATTCATGACGTACATGATTATGACGTCTGCCCACATGTGACGTTGTCGATTATTACGTCATATAATTGATGGATAGATTGATGTCCTCTGTTATACATAACTTCTAAAACCTATTATCACGCCTAGGTCGGCACAGTCTAGGCACCATGTCATGCCCAACAGTGTGTACTGAAGCATGTCCAAATCGCAAACGTTTTACTAAATCTGCTAGCTCTTGATAATCAGCTATTTCACGAACAATGCTTCGTACAACATAGGCCGACAAACTAAAAAAACCGTATATTTTTAAACGTTTACACTTGCGAACAGGCGCGATATTTAACCCTTTAACACTCATATCAGCCGAAAACGGCTTCTGCAGTGATCTTGATAAATGTCCGTTTGCAGACAAAGAGAAGACTGTTTTTGAAAATTTACACTGAAATGGCTGGCTTGATCACCGAGCCAGTCATTCCAGGTGTAAATGTTAAAAAATAGTCTTCTTTTGGTCTGCAAATAGACATTATCTATGACAAAATTGAAATTTTGTTGAACCAATTCGAGGGTTAAATTGGTCAGCAATGTCTGGTGGCAGAGTCAAAGAATCTCAGCCAACTAAAGAATTTTGATTGTGACGTCGCAGAATCATAATATAAAATAATCATACATGTAAGCTGGTGAATATTCTGAAATAACTTTAACAGGGAACCGTTTCTGCCAGCGAGACTAGTTTCAAAATATTCAATAAAGTTATTCTTACATTCTACATAATCTTTCGTATCTGGATTCAAAGGTTTAATATAAAACTATGATCAGCGCCAGATTGATGGAATAGAGTGATTAGTGAAAGATGTCTCGATTGCGCAAATGAACAAATCATCAATCCGTCTGGACATGACATTTCCTGAAGGCTGATATTTAAGA
Source organism: Chaetoderma sp. LZ-2023a (assembly GCA_034401795.1). NCBI lineage: Eukaryota > Metazoa > Mollusca > Caudofoveata > Chaetodermatida > Chaetodermatidae > Chaetoderma > Chaetoderma sp. LZ-2023a. The sequence continues at coordinate 23,789,189 of CM067362.1, read as the reverse complement.
AACATAATAACGAATGAATTCATTTATTCTTCAAGTTCTTCCAAGAAGATGTTTGTAGTTATTTCTTTGGCCACCGAAAATAATTGGCCAATGAAATCGCGAGAATCTTCTCGAAAGAGAACGTTAGACGTGATTAGAAGAATGTTTCCAATTTGTGCCGGACTTTATCTGCTTTTCATGGAAAGCTTACAAATTATGATACGAGAGGTTTTTTTCCCAGAGAGCGAGACAGACTCGAGTGGGAGATAATACAGGAATCTGTGAATCAGACATATGTATAATGTTTGCACGGCTGAATCACTATAGTCAATTGTCCAGTTCCATTCGGCAACAGACACAACCATTTGGCTTAAGATCAATACTTTATTCTGCATGATAGAGTTATTTAATCTACCATATATATCTGCTGTAGATATGTAGATAGATAGATAGATAGATTGATTGCGGCGGAGATAGAGAATAAGAGAGAGAGAGAGAGAGAGAGAGAGAGAGAGAGAGAGAGAGAAGAGAGAGAGAGAGAGAGAGAGAGAGAGAGAGAGAGAGCGAGAGAGAGAGACATAGAAAGGTTGTGCAGCGTCACAACTCATGAGCGATGACAGCGTGCATCAGGACATTGTGCTACGATTAATACAACAATATATGCTTCCATGGTTTTGTATGAGGATGAGGTTGACTTCATCAACGACTGAAAAGGTCCTCTTGATACACTACTTCCAATAGCAGCAGGACAGCTCAAGGCTGCAAACCTCTTTGTGAATGAAGCCAAAACAGAGTTCACCCCTGTAAACTTATCCGACACCGCGAAAATGAATGATGACAGTACCACCCGACCCATCGCGGCATTGATAAGAAAATGAGGAGCATGAACTTGAGTTCCATCCCATGCAGCTCTACCGACATTGGAACTCGATGTGTAACAGGACATATCGCTTTCTAGCCCGTTTGGAAGCTGTGGATTCGTGCCTCTAACCTCCACATGACGGTCAAGCTGTAACTATATGATGTTGCGTGTGTTTCCATAATGCTATACAATTGCAACAGCTGAGCAGCTCCAAAAGCTCTCTTGAGCAACATTGATGCATGCCACCACAAACATCTGTGAGCCATTACAAATCATTGCTGACCACACAGTCTAATTTCAAATGTAGCATCTATAAACTGTGTAACACGGAGCCATTATCCGCGAGGGTAGCACAACTGTGATGCTCTATGTTCGGACATGTTACTCGAATGCTAGATCATACGCTTGCGCAGAAAGCACTAGAATTTGCATTCGTTGGTTGTAAGAGGCATCGTGCACGCAAAGGACGTCATTCTAAGTTACCTCTGATCTATACTGTACCATATAGATCGGTGTACAAAATAACGTCCAAGGCAACTACAATATCTGCCAGTGCATGGCGCATGCATGTCCCAAAACACAATTCTAATTTTACATTTTCCTTTTCAGATAACCATGATGAATTTACCATACTTCCCATCGGGCAGCATAAGTTTGACTTTCAATATCGATTATTAAGAAACTTACCGTCCTCCTTTGAAGGCGAATTTGGGAACGTTCGTTACACGGTGAAGTGTATCCTGAATGCGCCATGGGACTCGGAACATACTACAAAGAGTGTTGTTACAATAAGCAGTCCCCTGGATTTGAACCGTATTCCCAAAGTACAGGTAAGAATAGTGTCTATAAACGAGTGTACATTATGTGCGTCTTGGAATATTATTGTTGGAGAACTTTACTTCTTAAGCGTTTCAGTTTACAACTTCTGATTAATCAACGTTATACAAGTAGTCGTGGCGTTACGGTATTTTGGCATTGGCAGGGAATCGAACCCACAATCGGCGAAAGCGCCAAGCATCGTAGCCTGCAAACGCTCCGACCACACCAACGCCGCAAGAGTTGATGTGGTAGAAGCGTTTGTGGCCTATAATGCTTTATGCTTTCGTCGGTCGTGGGTTCGATCCCCTGTCAATGATTAATCATAGGACTCGTTGCTTGCCTGACTTGAGACTGTTTTGTAAGAGAAATTTCAAGTGCAGATCACAGCCGTACCGTGATAAATTGTGTTTCTGAAACGTTTTAAAGAGAAAGAAAAATTTCTAAACACATGTTTCCGCAACAACGTTAGTGTACTTGGTGTATGAGGAAATAATTTTGAAACTTGTAGAAACATTTAATGTATCATGCCCGCGTTGCTGTGCTGTAATGTATTTAATCAATTAGTCATTCGCTGAATTGTAAAGCTGATTTGAAAACATGGGTGCTGAAAGCTGTTGCAGTCAATGAATGTAGCAACAAAGTACAACAATATAGTATACAATATTACATCCAGTCAGCAAATCAACATGGGCTGAATAGCTTTAGTGCATACTGCATTTATTAAAAGACAAATCCGTATAATATACTAAGGCGTAGTGTGGTACTGACTGTTGAAATGCACGTTTGTCAATTTCAAGACAACTATACAGCAAACCTGTTTTCAGAATTATTCATTAGCAAAATGGTTTTATTTTAAAGATTTATAAAACTGTGGTTTTGTTCTAAAAATAATGATGCGTGCCAATTTTCATGAACCAGCTTCTTATTCATGAGTCTCCAATATGTTTTAGTAATAATTTCACATGGGTGTCAAAGTGTAAATCTTCTGTAAACGAGGTATCAGGTACCCCGTGTGACATCTTGCTATCAGTCTGAGACAAAAACGACCGGCTTTATGTTTTAGTGTTTCAATGTGAAGAAACGTGTATCACCATCACATTCGAATATAACTGATGTCTGGCTGTACCATAGCAGAAATTTACCGAGATCTATTCCATAACACGTTATCGAGTCGAGAAGCCCTTTATAATCATTAGGGTATCAGTTTTCATATATAAGGACTTGTGCACTATACATCGTCAAACAAAAGCTATCAGACCTATTACGTAGGAAATATGTCTGGCTCTGGCCGAGTTTAATTCCCAGAGGAATTGATGGACAATGTAGAGTTGTTTGGCTGAGCACTTGTAATCCAGCTTTGCTACGGAATCATATTGATATATTAAGAATTCTATCCGGATGAAAATTGTAAGTTAGATGCCAGTTTATGCGTGCTCTGCTACTGAGACATATAACATTGTAAAGAATAAGTTGGTGGCAGGTGTACACTGTGTATATTCAGTTGGTTTATTGGACTTGAATGAATCTATACCATTATGCATTGCCCTAAGCGTTAAACTTGAACCCGTACCGATTAAAAACGATACATTGCTTATGATGTGTGGAATATGCTGTTCAATATTTTGACTTGGCGCTGTTTCTTCTACCTATGGGAAATAGACCACCGATTAGTAGTTCAATTTTCAAACCATGCACAGTATAATCAAAAGTATCTAATTTGATCTGAAGAAGACATATAAGGCTACATTATAATGTGTGTATAACGGACAAGTTACGTAATATAAGTCGGTTACAATGCATATGAAATGGCGTCTGGTGCCTCAACAGGGTAGCTATTTAAGATGGATACTCTTAAGTCTTACGACAACCCCTCTTGAAGAACCACCATGTTATAGCCTTCAAAACAAGTGTTCCCTATATACAGCTTTGGTTATGTATTGTCTACCTCCAGTGCTCTTGAGACCAGAACGTTCATGACATATAGGTTATGATGTCATACAGTAAACAAATACGTTATGGTAAGCGTTTGAATCTGCAAACGAGTGCATATAAATCTTTGTTAAACTGCCCAATGGATTCCTGTATCATTGTGATCTTGTAAAGATATGCCATATGTTTGGTTATCCAATGGAGGGATCCAGTTTTAACTACCTAGGCCCATCTCTAGCTAAGCTCCACCCAAGCTTTATCCGTGTTGGGACCGATCGATCCCTGCACTCCCTGAACTTGAATTATCAGAAAACTATAGCCTACAGGGAACCTGTTGATTATTTTGAAATTAATTTGACTGGGTGCTGTTGCTGCCTATGGCAGCAACATCACCAGGGTATTTAGTTTTAAAATATTAACAGATTGTTTATTAAATAGTAAAGACATACACGTGACGAGGTAAATTGTGACGACATATGATTGACTGCGAAACTAGATCCCTCCATTGCCAAATTGATTGCGAAATTAGGATTTCACACCGGGCTGACATTTTCGAAGGGCATGCCTTGATACATTACACCAAGCAACAGTATTATTGACGGAATATTTTACCTACATTTAACGTATCTTTTTAAGTAGCGAATAACTAATAATAATTCTCCCATCATCTCCCAGATGAAATAGTTGTAAGATATGATCTTATCAGTATAAGATGCTTGAAAGATTTATATCATGAAAATACTCCGATCTTCACACATTATATGCCAAGAGATTACACTTTTATGCACATTCTTTCATTCAACCTGAAACAGCTATGCCATGATGGATTGTTAATTTCAATATCAACAGTAGAGAAGTCACCACATTTGCCATCGACTATTGTGATTTTCAATGCCTGTCGATATTAAATCTATTAATACTGACATTCTTAAATCCATGGGAAGATTAGATTATGCTTGCTTTCTCATGTAACAATTAAAAAACCTTAGGCAGTTATTAGATAACTTACAATCAAAACCTAGAAAGTAACAATTAAGAGAAATGTTGAGAGAGGGAGGGAGGAGGAAGGGGGTAGGGGCAGGGAGAAAGAAAAGGCGGATGAGAAAGAGGGGGGGGGGGGCGAGAAATGGAGATGCACGGAGAGAGAGGGATAGCGAGAGGGAGACGGATGGAAGGAGGGAGGATGCTTGGAGAGATATGGAGGAGAGGGGAGGGAGAGAGGGAAGGCGGGGGGGGGGGGAGAAATGGGAGAGAGAGAGAGGGAGGGAGAGAGAGAGAGAGAGAGAGAGAGAGAGCGGGAGATGAGGTGAGGTTGGACGAGATATCATTTCGTGTGCTACTTGAATGATGCTAATACTAGATAGTCACCCCTATTACCGTCTCTTGGCTCTATCGTCTCTCATGAGTCCGGACCCCTTCATCACCTTGTCATATTGTCCCATTAAGGGAGGATATCAATACCACGCTGAGTAATTAACGTCATTACAGTGATATTCCAGTGTTCTACAAATCCATCAAATTACTACCTACGAGGTGTTGCTTTGGTAACATTATTCCGAACTGTCCTCTAAATTGTCACATTGCAGTAATCGGATTCCTTGAGTGATTTACGGGAAGATGATCTTAGCAATGGCGTTATTGTTGAAGACCCAGGATAAGACAACAACACGATTCATAAAAATGAGCATTAGGTAATCCATCAAAGTCAGGATATTTGCAAAGAACCGAAAAAACGAAGCTGGTTTTATTAGATTCTTCATATCTTTGTGACGTAACGTGCACATTCTCGCTGCATGTGATACACGGGCAATGGAGGAATACAGTTTTAGTTATACCCCGCCCATCTTTAGTTAAACTCCATCCACATTTCGCCAGTATTGGGATGGATCGGTCCCGGAAATCCCTAACTATCAATTTCCAGAAAAATATACAGGTAAGCTGTTCAATATTATGAAGCTAATTTGACTGGGTGCTCTTGCTGCCTATGGCAACAACAACAACAGCGCCCAGTCAAGTTATTTTCAAAATATTCAACATCATGTATATTAAATAGTAAAGACATACAATTCATACAATAACGTTTAGTCCGTCATCAATTAAGCGTTCGTGACAAACTTATCTACGAAATTCATGACGTAATTGATTATGACATCTCCAAAGAGATATATGTGTATTGATGATGCGTTGATTGATGGTGGACGCGACATTGACCTCTGACCCATACATCAACATACTCAATAGACCTTTCCACTCTACCCATCCATCATATGACGTCAAAATTGACTGCGTGACGTGTAGAATGGCATCATAATTAATGATGCCATTATGACGCCATGAATGACGTAGATAAGTAAGTCACGAACGTATAATTGAAGACGGACTATGTGTTGTTGTACAAATTGTATGTCTTTACTATTTAATAAAGATTCTATTGAATAGTTTGAACCCAATTTGACTGGGCGCTGTTGCTGGCATAGGCAGCGACAGCACCCAGTCAAATTAGTTTCAAAATATGCAACAGCTTATCTATATATTTTTCTGGAAATTGATAGTCAGGGAGTTCAGCGATCGATCGGTTCCAACACGAGCGAGGTGTGGGTGGAGCTTAACTAGCCTACATATGGGCGGGGCATAGTTAAAACTGGAAAGGTCTATTAACCAGGGAATACAGCTGACGACTCTACATTAGCGGGTGTTACTATAATCAATTATTTAGCCGGTATCGATTCAGCTTACGCATATCCATTGCTCTTTCAAACCTAGCTAACTTATAATGGAAAATACGACATATGACAACAATTTTGACATAGCTTTATCCTGATGGCAGCTCGTACATTTTCTCGTAAATAAGTAATACGACCCACAAAGTAGATCGTCTGGGCTTAAGTCCCACATGAATTTACCGAAAAGATGGATGATACTGAATTTTGGCAAGAGCGTAGAATCAGAACGTGTACAGAAACAAGGACCGCTTCAGAAATATATCACACATTTCGAACACCACACCGACAGACCTACCAAACGATTTGCTCAGACATAACGTGACATGTAAATTGTTTGCAAAACAAAATCAAACGTATTGTTGAATTTTTTAAAACATAATTGGTTTTAGAAGACATTGCTGCCTAAAATAGCAATGTCTTCCAATCCAATTATGTTCAAAATTGTCAACAGAACATTTCTTACTAACAAATAGGTTTCAGTGTTTATTTTGGAAACGTCTTAGCTTATTTATGAGCTTTACTGTTTCAACTAAAATATCGGTTCAAAGATCATTTCTTGTAAATTAATAACAGTATTGTATTCCGTATGTACTACAAAGAGATATCATTCGCTGGTGAATGCACCAGCGACCAGTTTTGCATGGCTATGATACTGAAAAGATTGTTGATGGGAACACCCGTGCCAATAATTGATTCAGTTCCGCGGTGCTATAAAAGCAAGCCAGTGTAAAAGTTTGCTCAAATCAATGTGTAGATGGTCTGTTTATTGCACACGATGTCATGACGTCATTCAATGACCATGATTATATCAAGACAATGGTAATTGTATTGGATGCCACACAATCATGTTCTAATAGCCTTTGTTAATTGTTATTGATTGGAAATTAGTTTTCTGTTTCCAAAATTGTATATTTTATGCATATTTTAAGATGCCCATAACAACGGTAGATTCGGTTCACTGAGATTACTGTTGCATGTGGAGGAAGAATTGAATTTTGAAACGTCACGTATAATGTTTAACATAGCAACACAATTTTTTACATAGCAATACCAAGCTGACAAACAGTGAACTCCTCTACACTGTCACAGTCTTGATGTCAGCTAGCGTATCATTATCATTCTTAGATATGGTAGAAATGGTAGATCATTTCCTATATAACGTACATCGGCGTGGCATTGGATGTGGAGATAACCACTCTATAGGGTGTTAATTATACATTGATAACAGAGCCGGATTAGACTTATTTGGGGGTCTTGGACTAATTATCTGTGGAAGCCCATTATCGCATGGGGCAAGGAGTAAATGGCTACTGCTGCTGCTACAACAACAACAACAACAACAACAACAACAACAACAACAACAACAACAACAACTACTACTTCTACTACTCCCAAATATAATACATTCCTTACATATATGATCTTTTAAAACAAATTTGAATGAAAGATGGTTCCAACTTCCTAACAAATTGGCTTGACAGTATTCAACAGCTTATGTATATCATGATTGTAAAAGTAAGATACTGGGGTTGCAGGTTCAAATGAATAAAAACGCGATAATGATTTTTGATTTGGGGGCCTTTGTTTTTCGTTAGCCATTAACTTAATCCGGCTCTGATTGATAATGCAGCTCAATGCCACTTTAATAAATCATGAAATCCGGCCCTCCCAATCGCATACGTCATATTGCATCACCATTACAAAACACATTGTTATGTTGCGAAGTGATCAACACAACAATAATGTCTCTAAATCGCAGAGATCCAACACATTACCAACTTTATTAAATCACCAACAAATTGACTACCAAATTCCATTATTTATTTAATTTTGGAAGGTAATATATATCGACGTTTTTTTTGTTAACGTTCCACCCACATAAATATCAGTAAAATTGATATTAATCATGTATTGATTGGTCAACAAGATTTTAATGTTTTCCTTAATCCGGTCGCAGTCCACGAGGAGGCTATGTTAAAAAGTTTGAAAATGTACCCCTGGAAGTGCTGTCTCGGTTATTACCGAAGCAGCCATATTCAGTTGTAAGCTTTCAAATGTTGTCTTCACTTAGCCTGCAAATTGGCCTTCCCAAAGACCACTGCAGAGGTCATATTTACCCGTCTATGCAATGGAGGAATCCAGTTTAGCTATTCCCCGCCCAGTCTTTCAGTAAATCATATGACGTCGTAATCAACTACGTCACATGTAGGCTGACGTCATAATCAATTACGCCACGAATGACGCGACTTAGTCTGTCATAGAGCCTAATAGTAAACGGTTCAAGGTGTAAGAATTGTATGTCTTTCCTATTTATAAACATTCTGTTCAATATATTGAAGCTAATTTGGCTGGGCGGTGTTGATGCCAAAGCGTGGGTGGAGCTTAGCTAGAGATGGGCGGCGCGTAGCTAAAACTGGAGTCTCCATTAATGGGTCAACATTTGTTAAATTCATACTGTTTGTTTTTCAATCGTTTTTAAATAAAGTAATAATTCAAGATAAAAATCCTTTTATTAAACTTGATTTTTAGTTAAGCCGCGTTCATTTTTCACTACGCTCCGACTATTTCTAGCTAATCTCCAACATTTCATATGTGCATTTGACTATGTTTTAAATAAAACTTATTTATTAAAATTAATTTCTAGGTAAACTCCACCCATTTGTGGCTAATCTCCGTTCATCTTCTACTACGCCCCGACCATTTCTAACCAATCTCCACCTACTTCGCACGTGCATTCGAATCGGGTTTATCACAATGAACACGAATTTCCAGAACACCTACTTCAAGGCATCTCCCAGTTTCTGCCACTGTGGAACACCTACCAGTCAAATTAGTTTCAGAATATTCTACTAAATGTTTATTAAATTATAAATTAATAAAAGTCATTACATATGAAACAGTTTTGTAACGGACTATTGGCACTATTGGTGGAGGGCATATGCCATGTTGTTTGTGATGTTAGATACAAGTGACCTAACGTATTTGATTATGACATCAACTACTTGAACATATCATATCCAGATACCTTCCATTAAAATGGCCAATGCATGACGCGTACCCCGTTAAGAATATACCAGTAAGAGTAAGAAAAGCATGATGGGAGAAAGCGAGGAGCACAATAAAAACTCTTTTGAAGCAGAAACTGATAGAAGAGGTCAGAAACAGACACGCATCATCTATGTCCTTCACAACAGGCTAGTTCTCTAATTCTATACTACAGTCGGCATCACCATCAATCCAGACATATATCAATCAAGCTTATCATATTATCTATCATGAACTCTGCGAGCCACTCCAAATTGTTTGTCTAAACCTAATTTGGCCACCACTTCGACCGGTTCCTGATAACTACAGTGCAGATAAGAAATAACTTAATATGTTAGTATAGCAAAATAAGATGTTCTGTTGAATATTTTCAATATAATTGAATTGGAAGACATTGCTATCTAAGGCAGCAATGTCTCCCAATCCAGTTATGTTCAAAATATTCAACAGAACATTTCTGACTAACATATATTATTTTTTGTTTTAGAAAATTTTAACTTTTTTCTGAGTTGTGCTGTAGGGTTGTCTCTAGCCACCAAATTACCATCGAGTGCCCAGATAGTCCAATGCATTCCAAATTATTTACTACGATATTGCTTTTGTTATTGTCATTGTTGGTGATTTAGTATGGCCACTATTTTCCCATAGACTAATACCGTGTCACAACGGTAACGTACGATTCTGATCGCTAACCATACCAAGTTGGTTATCACTCACTTCCAGTATTTGCAATGTAAAGATTTTATTTGCTACATTGCTGAGCATTATGGAAGGGAAATACCAAAATGTGTTGCTGTCTTAGAGAATAACAGTTTTGATTAGCACCCTGATCAGTTACGATTCTTCAAATTGTCCCCAGTGCTACATTAGAGATAAATCTAAGATGGTTGAATCGATTCTGTGTGAATGGAGTGGCTTATTCTTGCTAAAGTCTCCATAAACAAAGGGACAAAGATATCTGACAAATACGCTATCAATTGCTTTATCTGGGGAAGTACGTTGTAGCGAACATTTATCTTGTATACAGCGATGGGTATAGTAGGTTTTCAGACCAGTTCTGTTTGTCGCTTTATTGATTTATTGGATGATGTCAAATGAAAATGTAATTTAGATATGTGTTGGGTGATTAAGTACAACGAATATTAGCAAACAACCGTTTTCATGTATTAATATATAGATGTACTCGTTTCAACAACATATATGTCCGCGCGTGCATGGTCGGTTGTGCACGTGGCTATGCATTTATTTGCTTTCACACATAATGAACATGGTTATTTCACAAAGTGAAAAAGATGCAAAAAACCCCAAATAGCACACGTTCGATTTTGCAGCTATAAGCAGCTATCAAGATTCTAGTAGATAACCTGTTTCTTGTTGTTTAAATTATGTTACTGCAAACTGTAACTCTCCCATCCTAGACAAGCCTGTCCTTAATGCGCTCAAGGAATCTGCTTACTGCAAGGTGACAATTTAGAGGGTAGTTCGTAATAATGTTACCAAAGCAACGCCTCGTAGGTGGTAATTTGATGGATCCTGTAGATTTGCGGAACACTTGAATGTCACTGTAATGACGTTAATTACTCATCGTTCTATCGATCTCTTCCCTTAATGGGAGCACAATATGACAAGGTGATGAAGGGGTCGGGACTTATGCGAGACGATAGAGCCAAGAGACGGTAATAGAGTTGACTATTTAGTATTAGCATCATTCACGTGACACGCGAAATGGTATTCCCCCGCTCCCTCTCTGGCTCCTCACTTTCGGCACATGCCTGAGTGCGTGTGTGCGTTTCTCCATCCGACCGTCAGTCCATCCGTCCGCCCGTCCGTCACTCACGCTCGTGTGTTTTTAATGGGCTACCAACCCGTAAATTTAAGATCACCACTCTTCCGATTTTGAGCATGGTATCTCGATAAAACTTCAGTAGAATGTTCTATGAATAACTCTCTACGTCATTCCTGAACTCTATGTTCGATTCAGCCCATAGTGGGATTACGAAGGGTGCCCCGTTCTTTCATTTAAAATCGATACTTCTCAGTTATTGATGGACGTAGGTCGATACAACTTGAGGAGGTTATTCTAGTGATAGGCATGGTCACCATAGTGCAGCCTGATTTTCAATTTACCACCCTCGGCTAACCTTAAAGTTAAAAATGGCAATTCCTCGTTATTGATGAATGGATAACGATAAAACGCGAGAGGACTATTCTATGGGTATTTTCCACCACCATTAACCCCTCTTGTGTCAACAGCGCCTCAAAGCGCTCAAAACTCTACTTAAATCAATTAACCCTTTACGGTCAAGATTTTTCAAGAAATAATAATTTTGAAAATAAAATTTACAAAAATACCTTCCTGTTGCCGTGCAAATAGACACTACTCAAGACCTCTCACTAGAGGTGCTGTTTTTTGGCCGGCTTGACCATGAAAATGGTTAAGAAAATCCGGGGTTTTCTTAGCTAATATCTATTTTCCGGCTGAAAGAAGACTATTTTTGAAAATTTACCACTGGAGTGACTGGCTCGGTTACCGAGCCAGTCATTCCAGTGGTAAAATTTTCAAAAATCATATTCTCTTGGATGAAAAATGGATATTCCTCAAGACCACTACATAGTTCGTTTTTGGCGGTCTTGACCATTACAGAGTTAAGTTAATGCAAGAGGGGTTAAGCCTATATTTACGCACCCCTGGTGGGGGTATAGAGGGGTGCCCACATGCAAATTTTAAGATAGCTAGTTCTCTCCTATTGATGAATAGATGGATGTCGGTAAAACTTGAGAGCTATTATAGTCGTCGCTATTGACATAAATTCAATAATAATGGAGCCTGATGCTTTTCGATTCACCGCCTTTGGAGGTTTTAAGAGGTCACCATCACACAGCCAGACACTTAACTTTATGGATCTTAATAAAACTTGTGAGGGGGCCGGGGTGGGGTGGATTATATTCGAGAGATATCTCTCGACATTATAACGGGGTCCGATTTTCAAAAGCAACCCTGGTAGCCTTGTGAAGGGGGCCCGGTATTAAATATTCTAATCGTTACTCATCCGTTGTTGATGACACGATCTTGATAAGAACTTGAAATGGATATACTCTGTGTGCCTCCAGACATCATTGCGGAACTCGATTTTTAATTCAGCTCCTGGGGATATTTTCGAAATGCGCCCGCCATTAAATTTTAAAATGGTTACTCCTCTGTTACTGATGATTGGGTCCTGATAACACTTGATGGGGATATCCTAGTGAAAGCGGTCACAACCATAACGGAGACCGACTTTCCATTCATCTCTGTAAATGGAGGATTCCAGTTTCTTGGTCAATCATATGACGCCATAATCAACTACGTGATCTATAGGCTGACGCCAATTGATGACGCACTAAGCATTGTTGTATGAATGGTATGCCTTTACTATTTAATATAAATATGCTGCTGAATATTTTGAAACAAATTTGACTGGGCGCTGTTTCTGCCATAGGCAAGCAACAGCACACAGTCAAATTAATTTCAAAATATTCAACAGCGTACCTGTATAATCTTCTGGAAATTGATAGTGAGGGAGTTCAGGGATCGATCGTTTCAGACACCGAAGAAGTGTGGGTGGAGCATAGCTATAACCGGATTCCTCAATTTCTGCAAAGGATACTCCAACCATCAACATTCAAAGTCGAATCGAACGTATTCGATTAACGAATGAACATCAACAAAACTTAAGGAAAATTCTAGGGCTAGCTATCCGATTTACGATTCACCTTGATGTGTTTCAGATTGGAACCCGACCGTTAAACTTTAATCTCTATAAAAGTTGTGGAACGTTCCCGATCTTTTCACTCAGCAGCACCGTACACCAATATACCTGTCAAAGTAAACATCAATTCACACCCAGAGGGAGGCTACATAATGCAAGCACACATCATTATTCATCATAGAATGTAAATCTTATTATCTGATAAAAATATTTTGATTATTTGTGGTTTATTTATCGCTTCAAGCTCTTACAGAATATAAGATTTCTAGGGGATTTGGACAAAAAGCAGCAATGTAATGTACATTATACTCGCAAAGTTTTCTATGATGATGATGATGATGATGATGATGATGATGATGATGATGATATACTGTGTTCTGTGGCACCAGTAGTTTGTAAACATTTTGTAATCAGTCCTTATTTATCGCCCACTGATTCTTATCCTTACCCAGTCCTTAGCTCCCTCAAATTCTTCTTGTAATATAAATGGTGTGTGATTTTAACAGCAAAAATATATCGGCAATGCTTCTTAGTTTAATCCAAAGAAATATGGCTTCCAGAGAGTTATATAATAATGTAAGATGTATATGTCTCATCACGCATTGGCAAGACCTCAGATTAATATGGATCAATGATCCCCCCTCCCACGCCCACCCCAAACTTCTAGCTAAGCTCAGTCCACTTTGTAGTCTAATCCCAATTTCATGGTAACCGCGCAGGTAAGCGCGTGAGTATTTTGAAACTAATATTACAGAAACAGCCTCCCAGTCAAATTAGTTTCAAGATATTCAACAAAATGCTTATTAAATTGTAAATTAATCAAATACACGTTTGCGATGGACCATTTCCACTCATTCCCTGGCCTAAGCCATTTTGATTGTGGCGTCAGATAACAAGTGACGTATTTGATTATGACGTCGTATGCTTGACTGATCGATCGGATCACTGCAAATGTCTTATATGGGATCGCGTATAAAGGAAGCATACACTGAACATATGGCAGACCTCATTTGGAATGTTGCATTGCTGTCAGATTGTCAGATGTCACATCCAATAGAACTCAGAAGCAAACGTATCAAAATAACTAATGGAAAAAGTAGGCTTACACATGCCATTGACTGTCTGACGGCTGAGTTTTTTGCAGACGACATGTGCCAAGGGTTATATCTATGGACCTGCTAAATATTCTGAAAACAATTTGACTGAAAGTTGTTGGTGGCTAAGCCACCAACAACTTTCAGTCAAATTGTTTTCAAAATATTCAGGAAGTCCTATGTTCTTGCCCATCGAAATTATTGTCTGGTGGCTTTAGTAGCGAGACATCTATCATGTGCATAACTGATGGCAGTCTGTGCTCATATACACGCATTGCCTTTGACATCCAAGGTTGTCCTTTTGCCGTTAATTCATGTTCTGCTTCAAGTTAGAGAACCTCGAACAAGCATCAAGCATCTCTGAATAGATGAAAGCATAGGAGTCGTTTCATCTGTAAATAGAGTTATGTGATTTATATAAAGTCATTTGCAGATGAAACGATTAATAGACTTTCTGCTTTCCAATGTCATTATCTGGTAGACCCTTTGATAGTTGCTGAATATTCTGTCGTCTGCTTTCATTTCTTGTCGAATAGTAACGATTTCTCACTGGATGCCACGGCTATTCCCCATCCATCTCTAGTTAAGCTCCATCTACGTTTTGCACGTGTTGGAATCGATCGAAACCTGAACTCCCTGAATAACAATTTCCAGAAACTAATACAAGTAAGCTGTTGAATATTTTGAAACCAATTTGACTGGGTCTTATTGATGCCTATTGCAGCAACAGCGCCCAGTGAAATTAGTTTCGAAATATTCAACAGAATGTTTATTAAATAGTAATTCGTACAATTGATGGACTTTCAAAGGTTCCTGACGCACTTATCTACTTCATTCGTTACGTAGTTGATTTTGACGTCAGCCTTCATGTGACGTAATTGATTGTGACGTCATATACGTGACTGAAAGATTGGATTCCTCTATTGTCATCTTCTTTTATCCTTAGTGGTGATACACATGAAGAAGATACATTTTTCCGAATTGTCCGACCTAAATCTAATCGCAATTTTGAGAATGGTGCCAATAGAAGCCAATTTTATTTGTTTCAATTTGCAACAAACTATCAGACAGGCACCACTTAATGTAGATACACCCATATATACGCAATCAACATCCCAAGCCATCGCAATATAATGTTGAGTCTAGGAGGCAGTTGGGACTATTAGATATCAGTGGTGTTATTACATTATTGCTAATATTGCTGGCATACTGAACTCAGATAGAAATCTCCTCCCAATCGGAATTGTGCCATAAATTGTCAGATAAAAAGGCGAGCACATGTCTTAAACATATAATAAGCGCTATTTACATTCTGACCCTCAAATATGTTTTTAAAAATTTCTATTTTTGTCATAGATGATGCCAATTTTCAGACCGAGTGAAGATTATTTTTGAAAACTGATCACTGGAATGGCTTGCTCGGTTATCGCGCCAGCCATTCCCCTGATAGATTTTCAAAAATAGTCTTCTATTGTTCTGTAAATGGACACTCCTCAAGACAACTGCAGACGCCTTTTTGTCTGGCTTGGGCGTTACTGAGTTAACTATACCAGGACTTCCCACAAGACTTGGTCGTTATGATGGCTGTTTTGGTCATATAATCGACTACATAGAACCCGTGTTACTTACAGAAAATATTGATTTATAGGCAATACCACTGTTGACAGAATGTCTAGGCATGACGCGTAATACCGTTTATCAGTGCGCCCTGTCCGAGACATATAAAGGTTAGTCTACGGAGAATTAATAAAGATATATATTTTTTATTTCTATGATTCCTTTCTCGTTCATATCACGTTTTGGGGTTCAGTTATGCATTTCCTATGGCACGCGAGTGCACGCGTGCCTGTGTGCGTGCGTGACCGCGTGCGTATGAGCGCGCGCGCGCGCGTACGTGCATGCGTGACCAGCCCTCTACCAGTTACAACCTCAACTGCCCATTAATAGACAGCATAGTAGCCCAATCTTTAAGAGCGACAGTTTGCGTGTGCTGAATGATGATTTTATATCACTGGAGATGATGTATTATGGAATTTTTAAATATGACATATTGTCAAAGAGAGCTATCTCCAAAATTATTCTAATAAATAGTGCGATCAATTTCTAACTATTCCCTACCCATTTTTAGCTAAGCGAAGCCCATTTAGGCGATCGCTGGAATCGATTTGAAACTTTGAAGCGCTAGAATCCTAAAATTCCTAGAATCTGAATTTCAAAGTAACTTTACAGGGAAGTTGTTGAATATTTTGTAACTACCTTGACAGGGGCTTTTGCTGCATATGCCAACACCAGGTTCCAGTCAAATTAGTTTCCAAATATTCAACGGAAAGTTTATTAAGTTTTAATATCATCAAATAAATACAATTCGTACAATTTTGTGACAGATTTGTCTATTTTCACGACGGAGCTACATAATTGCGATTGTGACGTAAGCTACCATGACGAATTTGCTTATGACGACAGCTACTTGAGTGACAGAAGTGTCATTGTGACAATACATGTGTTCATCATTTGATTTTTTTTATAAATGCTTCAATGTTTCTTTTGATAAAGTATGAAGCAAGTAAATGACAAATGCTTCTTTGTTGAAGAGTGGAAGAAACTAAATGTATCGGGTGCCTCTTATACAGATCACGTGATCGTAACTGGAGCATACGATTTATGAGGCTCATGGACCTTTCCAGCTTATTCATCAATACTCATACGTCATACTACGTCATACTCAACTAAATGACACGTAGGATGATGTCATAATTAATTATGGCAAAAAATGTCGTGACTTAGTCCATCTTTAACGTTTAATAGTCCAACACGTTGTACAAATCGTATATCTTTAACATTTAATAAACATTCTGTTGTATATTTTGAAACTAATTTAACTGGGCGCTGTTGCTGCCTGTGGCAGCAACAACACCCAGTCAAATTTGTTTCAAAGTATTTAACAGCGTACCTGTATATTTTTCTGGAAATTGATAGTCAGAAAGTTCAGGGATCGATCGATCTCAACATGAACGATGCATGGGTGGAGATTCGCTAGAGATGGGCGGGGCAAAGCTAAAACTGGAAAGGTCCATTCATGTGCAGATATTAAATGTCACATTCTTCCTGTGGAGAAATACTCTAGATCATGGAATATGCCCTTGTTTTTTTGGAGTGAAAATGTAATCTGTCATAATAGACTGTCGCATGCATATTGTATTTCTTAAAGACAATGGTTATGATGAGTTGAATTTTGCTATCTGGTCACCAAGCAAAGAAAGATTTTTATAATGATTGTCTTCACACCACATTAAACTCAACGTGATATTATCCAACTATATATGTTGCTCCCTTGCCAATAAGTTGGGCCATTCACTAATAAAACTCATGCCCATTAAGTAGCCACTGTATAGTAACTTTGTGACGCAATAGTGAGTTTATGATGATGACACTTGCACGGAACCAGACCCTACGTCCATATATAACACGTATTGAAGCAGAATGTGACCAAATTCTTCCTTTGTAAGGAACAGCTTGTTTAGGTCAATTAATTAATTGTTATATAAATATTAGCCTTATCACCATAGATGCCATTTTGTTCTATTTTATACATATAGTCAATAACAAAACCAAAATGCGTTCCATAATGAGTGGAAGTACTGTAAGGTAAAGAGATATTGTTGATTCATCAGGGGTTATTACTGCATGACTGATATTCCGTGTCATATAGCAGGTTATCTCATAAACAACTTTGAGATTTTACTCTGCTGTATAGAAAGGATTAACGATGGAAGTAACAAGTATAACATCTGTAAAATTCTTCTTATGTCCATTGAACTTTTCTTCTATCTCAATCATTTCAAATGCGTAGATCGTTCGTATTATATCGTGTCCAAATGGAATTCCAGACAAGAAACAATTTATTGTGCATTAGAATACAGACTCAGTGTCTATTCTTACGTCTCCCTTTTCTGCTGAATGTCAATCAACCCGTTTTGTCAGATGTTGGTCCGGTACTGAGAAGCTGCCTGTTGGGGTCAGAACTACTGATACCTGATTCGATCAGTGTGTATTTGACTTGCATAGCTGCACAACAAAGGCAGTTTATCTTGATCTTATATGATATAGCGGCTGTATATGATGATCCGGTTTACATGGCCTTCACAGTATGTGTCCCGCCATGCCTTAATTGACCTTTCCAGTTTATCCATCTATCATATTACGTCGTAATCAACTACGTGACGTGTAGGATGACGTTATAATCAATGACATCACGAATTACGCAGATAAGTTCATCACGAACGCTTAATTGACGACGGACTATTCGTTGTTGTGCGAATTGTATGTCTGTACTATTTAATAAACATACTGTTGAATATTTTGAAACTAATTTGCCTGGGCGATGTTGCTGCCATATGCAGCAACAGCAACCAGTAAAACTAGTTTCAAAATCTTCAACAGATTACCCACATGGTTTCCTCGAAATTGACAGTCAGACATGACCAAAAATGACGGCGGAAGTGATATTATATGTAGATGGTATAGCCTCCCATAGAAAATATATTGGAAATCCACAAATATCCTAGGAAAATGTGTGCATCTGTCTACTATGAACAGGCATTCATAACCTTTATTAATAATTTTCCATTATGAAAAAACTGGACAACACAATCCCTCAACAACACCATACATACAGTACAAAACATGATCCTTCCAACAGTTTCATCAAAACATATAGGCTAACACGTTTATTGCATCATTGTAGCGTAACAACCCTCGTTTCTAGGTGGGCTGAACAATTTTCGTCACTGGAATATTCTTCATTTTTTAAATTTATTGTGATTCTTCCCAGTATAGGTACTGCCTTCCCGTAACTGTTGTGATGATCAGACACACTATTCTCTACAATCTGAATTATACTTAATATATCTAAACTATTAGAGTGAGTTCAGTAAGATGGTGATACCAGGTGGGTGACATATTTAATATCATATCCTTGTAGATGAAATGAACTACGTGTTGTAGCTAAACTCGTGTTGATTATTATAATGAGAGGTTTGTTGAACATCGATGTTTCCTACAGCAGCAGCAGCTTTTAGCCATATCGTTTGCTGAAGATTCAGCAGATTCCACAAACAGCACCCGCCCTCACCCCGGCTTTTCACTTGATGGACTTTTCCTGCTTCTTGATGGAGAATTCTGTATCATTTTGATTATGACATCACCTAGTGTATGACCTTGTCAAGTATGACCTCAGATAGTTGAGTAAAAGATCGGATCTCTCCATTGTGTCGACACCTAGATACAGTGTATACAGATTTGTGTTGAAATTTGACATTGCTCATTACCTGTCCGAGATGGCCATATCATTGAGATTTTAATGATGTATTATGCAGAATCTGCTGGAAGAGTCTGAATTAAGGATGCTATATCATTTGCATATGTTGATGATATTCTTGATTCATACATCATACTCTCTCTCTCTCTCTCTCTCTCTCTCTCTCTCTCTCTCTCTCTCTCTCTCTCTCTCTCACTCTCTCTCTCTCTCTCTCTCTCTCTCTCTCTCTCTCTCTCTCTCTCTCTCACCCCCTCCCCCAAGCAGGAATTCTTTCAAAGGCCAAATGTGTCAAATCATCTTTCATACAGAATAACATGTATTGGCAATCTTATCTAAGCTACATTATTGCCGTTATTATCACATTCTAAAACACTCACCAGTCAGTTGCCTTTTGTAATTCCTCAAGCTTACCCCAGCGCCTTATTAGATATATTAGATGTGACATAAAATGATTGGATCGATCGATTATGAATAGAGTTGGCCATTGCTGCTAAAATCTCATCCTATGAAAGGACGATTATGTCAGGAAAATAAGTTAATAATGTTTCTCCTTCTTTAGTAAACAGTTAATCGGTTATGGCTTTATTATTGTATTGGTTTCTCTGCACCGGGACTGTTTGACTCTTCATTGTAGGAAACATGAACATAGCAAGAGCGCTCTGTTACGTTACATGAATAGATTCAGTATCAATCAATATACCGTTCCCACAAAATGAAACCATATTAGCATGCACGTATTCATAAAGATAAATGTGTACACATGTATGTTCTTGGTTGAAGTGATGTGTAGATAATGTGTTAAGCAGTGTTTCTTATCTAACAACATATTACATCAGATGGAACCACAGCAAAAGGGAAATACAAAGTGAGACATCCGTATCAGCTAAAGTGGTATACAACGTTTTGTTTTAATATCTGATATATTTATCTTTGACTCTCTGTAGCCCATGTTGACACCATATGCGGTAACCGGTTCACTTTCTTGAAAATCATAAAACTGACAGCGACTTAAGCTCGTCACGTGAAGTTGCACATTAAGATAAAACCTCTGATATGACAAGTGTAATCCCATGGTGTTGGCCATGAACCATTATCCCACCACGCCATATGGCATGATAACATACTTTATCATAAATTCCACTATGTATAGCATTCATATAGCTATCCATTACAATGTCCGCCCACCCAAATAAAATATGTGTATGTGTCCATGCTGGATTATATCCCGACCAGACAGATGTCAGATAATATTCGTATGCCTCTGGAATTGTCACTGAGACAAATCTCTACTCGCGATCCTACACTAATAGTACAACAACAACCGGCGCATTCCAGCATTAACAATTGATTTTCGACCATCGATCCGGTGGGGGACTACTCCTCTCAAATTTTGATTATTTTTCTGACACACGGAAGCCTTCTAACGAAAACTAATTATTTAAGGCAAATATTATCGTTGTGACATGAATTCTTCTCGTTTCTGACTCGCATACTGGCTTATTGTCATACTAGTGGTTAGGTGTGAGGAATGGATTGGCAATGCCTAAATAAAGATATAAACCGTGTACCAGTGATTAAGGAATGCACATCCTATGCTGTGGTCCCGTAAAGGTTGTTATTATAACTTATTAGTCCAGCCGAGCACTTCTCTGCTTTCTGTTAAATGGTTTCTGTTAACTAAGGCTCAGTTTGACAGCAACATCTTTGTGCAACCAGCTTCACAATATAACCCAGCTTATTGTCAACTTACTGATTTATCAGTTCCAGGCATGTTGATTTTTATATCGTATTTGTTGCTAACAATGGTAGCAACATCTTTCTTCAGGATTCACATTTGGCGTGCTTGTTTCTGTTGACTTGTCACCCTGATCACGTGGTCCAGACACACTATGTTCATTAAGCACCATATCCTGTAAACTGTTGCTAAAACCGTTGTATACAGAAACAACAACAACAACAAAAAAACCAAACAACAACAACAACAGATTTAAGCAGTTCTGTTTAGAAATTGGCGTCGTTCCAATACTCATTTCATTTGAATACTGGATTTTTCCTCGTTTGGCCATCTCTATAAATCAATCACAATCTTCTGCAACTCCGGACTCTACCACACACGCACGCACGCGCGCACGCACAAACACACGTACGAACGAACGGCCGCACATCAATATCGTTTTGTATCTTTCTTTTCCTACATGATGCCGGTGGTCCCACCCGCATAGAGCTTAGGATAGACAATGGTCAATGACAGTCCTGCAGATGCATGGCCTAAACTTTCGTGTCGTGAATGTTCTTGCCATCAAGCGGTCACTTTGTAAACAAGCTAGCGGACATGGTCCGTGATTAATTGCCAGTCTGCGCGATATGTATTGGTGAAGCGGAATACATCGCATGAACAAATCATTTAAATATCTCTCGGATTCAGCGTGAATCAGAAATGGATCCTTCTCATAATTTAAGGGATTAATTATGTATTTAATTAATCAGTTTCCAAATGCATGGCAAATCGCTGTTATTTGAGTACATTGTAACGTGTACCATTAATTATTATCCGTTTATTCAGTAATATAATAGCAAATTATCCCAGAGACCGGATTTCTAAATTCCATGCAATGGAGGTATCCAGTTTTAGCTATGCCCGGCCCATCTCTAATTAAGCTCTACACACGCTTCACCCGTGTTGGGATCAATCGATCTTTGCACTCTCTGAATCTCAAGTTCCAGAAAACTATAACGGTAAGCTGTTGAATATTTCGAAACTAATTTGACTCGGTGCTGTTGCTGCATATGGTAGCAACAGTGCTTAAGAGGTGGTCAAATTAGTTTCAAAATATTCAACAGAAAGTTTGTTAAATAGTAAAGACATACAAATCGTAAAACGTGTCGGACTATTAAGCGTTTGTAGCGAACTATATCGCGTCATTCATGACGCTATTGAATATGACGTAAGTCTGCATGTGACTTAGTTGATTATGCCGTCATATGTTTGACTGAGAGACTGCATTCGTCAATTTCATATGACCTAACTAGCGTTCATTTTTGTACATTTCTTTTTCCACTTTAGCATCCCTAGGATATTCAAATACCATATGAGGTCAATACATCGTTGATACTTTGCTATGGTAAAGAGAAAACACAGTTTATACAGTTTGCCAGAATGTTCTGAGTTTAATGCAGTCCCATTTTTCTATTTGTAATTTGACTCATTGCCAATGTCCTAAGAAGAACCGAGATGAGAAATTGTTAAATTTTGATTTTGCGAGAGAGAGAGAGAGAGAGAGAGAGAGAGAGCGGGAGGGAGGGAGGGAGGGAGGGAGGGAGGGAGGGATGGATGGATGGATGGATGGAGGGAGGGAGGGAGGGAGGGGGAGGGAGGGAGGGAGGGAGGGAGGGAGAGAGAGAGAGAGAGAGAGAGAGAGAGAGAGAGAGAGCGCGAGCGAGCCTCTAATCTAGTCCGGAGATGCATCTCTTAAGTCATTAATCTTAGGCCAGTTGGAAAAGTAACATTTATTGCAGGTCAACACTTCTCCAATATACTACCATTGCCACGCAAACCCGTTTATGAGTTTATTTCAGCAAAAATATGCGTCGTATACTGAACCATTTATCACTGAGGAACACGCGATGGCTGTCAGGTTCAAATGGTTAATCCAGGGGCAGGCAAATCACTAACTCAATCATTCGTTTTTGCGACGGAAGAAAATATATCCGGCCATCTAGATATAGCTTGATTGACCTGTGAAGGTTTAGACTCTCTGACATAAACGTATCTATATGCGCCAGAATGATGAATGCCTCGCTGGCTGACAGAGTCAATGTATAGTTGTTCATTAATATTCACACGTCTACCACACGCCCTCTTCCATTTTCCATCCAGTTCCTTTGCTCAACCGAATAACTGGCTTTGATTACGAGAATGCTTAAGTGTTACTATTTACAAGTGTCTATAGCAAAACGACTTTCAGGTACGTGAATTCACCTTTCCAGAGTATCCATCCATCATATGACGTCATAATCAACTACGTGATGTGTAGAATGACATCATAATGAATGACGTCATGAATGACGTCGATAAGTACGTCACGAATGCATGTTTGAAGACGGGCTATGCGTTATTGTGCAAATTGTATGGCTTTACTATTTAATAAATATTCTGTTGAATATTTTGAAACTAATTTAACTGAGCGCTGTTGCTGCCATAGGCAGCAACAGCACCCAGTGAAATTAGTTGTCAAACTATTCAACAGCCTCCCTGTATAGTTTTCAGGAAATTGATGGTTAGGGCATTCTGGAATCGATCAATCCCAATACAACGGTGTGGATGGAGCTTTGCTAGTGATGGGCGGGGCATAGCTAAACATGGAAAGGCCCATTGGCACTAGACCCTCGTTAAATATCTCCTAGGCTCCTGTAACAATACAATGTTTGCATTGTTTGCATGCAGTCACAGATATTGATACCCTCAACAAGGGTATGCGTTTGATAGTAGTAAATTACGATGATGATGATGATGTTGTTGTTGTTGTTGTTGTTGTTGTTGTTGTTGTTGATGGCTACCAGACTCCACTCTTATCCATTCTTTATAGCATATTCTCCTTTTTGTTTAACCACTCTAAACTTAACTCTTTAATGGTCAAGACCGCCAAAAACGGGCAAAAATTGTGGTCCTGAGGAATGTCCATTATTTATTCAAGAGAATAAGATTTTTAAAATTTACCACTGGAATGACTGGCTTGGTAACCGAGCCAGTCACTCCAGTGGTAAATTTCCAGAAATAGTCTTCTCTCAGCCGGCAAATAAACACTAGCTAAGAAAAAACTTTATTTCCTTGACCATTTCATGGTCAAGCCGGCGAAAAAACAGCACCTGTAGTGGCTTTGAGTAATGTCTAGTGGCCTGACAACAGAAAGTTATTCTTGCAAATTTTATTGTAAAAATTTTCCTGAAAGGTTTGGACCATTAAAATGTTAATTGATATAAGTAGAATTTCGAGCGCTTTCAGACGCTGTTGACACAGTCATTCCGGGCAATCACAATGCCGTAATGTTGGCTATTCTTCCATTTCAAATCATCCCTTGTGGCGCATCAGAGGAGATTGAAGATTATTCAATCGATCGTGTTTGAATAGAGCTACTTATTCTTACAAAAATCTTGTCACACCAAGGGCTTACACTATCTGAAACATAAGGTAACAAGCCGCTGTTGGAAGAAGTACTTCTTGCTAACTTTGTTACGGCTTCACGCATGTCAGTTTTGCAGAAGTGCTCTGTTTGCCCATTTAGCGTCAGCTGGTGTCGGTGAAAATGATACATAGACATGAGAGGTGATTAAGGATACGTCATATTAAGAAATATTATGGGAACGATGTGTGCATTCAAGACGTCTGTTTTCATGCATTATCATATGTCTGTCCATCCATCCATCCGTCCGCCCAGCAGTCGTTTGGTCCATGCGTTCCTCCATCCGGTCATTCATTTGTCCGTCCGCCCATACGTATGTCTGTCCATCCATTCGTCCGACCGTTCATCCATCAGTTTGTTCGTTCCTCTCTCTCTCCGTTCATTCGCCCGGTCCCCCGCCCTTCTGTTCGTTTATTCCTCCGGTCAGTCACCACTCCATTCGTCCGCATTTCCGTCCTTCTATCACAGAATAGAATAAGGACTCTAGGATGCAGTTACAGTCCATAAGATATCCAGCGAAATAGCACATTGTGTGCACATTAGTACAAATATTACATGCCTGCTTAGCTTAAATGAAATTATTCGTATAATATTTATATCATCATAAATTGCTAGACAATTAACCAGTGAACACATTCTAAGAAGAGATATATCCCATGGGTTATGATTCCCAAATCAATTTGCATTTACGATTGCTGGTCTCCTTATAGAGGAAACTACATAGAACCAATTTTGCAGACACAAAATACTGATTCATAGGGAATTTCCCAGTGAATAGAATCTGTAAAATGGAGAAGTGATACAATTTATAGGTGCTCGGTGTTAGGAATGTTTAAAGGATAAATTAGTCTATGGAGATTTAGTACAGATAAATATTTTATTCCTGGTTTACGTTCATGGCATGTTTTCCGCTTCAAAATACATCACATCTAGCTATGCTAGGGCAGAGAGGGAGATTAGTGTGTCGGAATCTTTATACCAGTGATTCACCATGCTTTGTGTAATCATCCCCATGAATTATATAATATCCGTATAAAACTTACCTGTGTTCAATTTGGCAAGGCTGTTGCTATGCGATAGAAACACATTGCAGGAACATCATTTAGGAATCGGACAGCAGTATGCCTTCCACCAGTTTCTAGCTCATATTCTAATGGACTTTTCGAGTTTATCCATCCATCATATGACGTCATATTCAACTACGTGACGTGAAGGATGGCGTCATAATCAATTACAGCATGAGTGACTCGATTTAGTGCGTCTTAAACGCTTAATAGCCCCAAAGGTTGTGCGAATTGTATGTTTTTACTATTTAATAAGCATTCTGTCGAATATTTTGAAACTAATTTGAATGGTCGCTGCTGTTGCTGCCATAGTCACCCAGTCAAATTAGTTTCAAAATATTCAACAACTTACCTCGATGAATGGTGAGTGCATATCAGTGAAGTACCCCACCCACCTATAGCTAAGCTCCACCCACCCCGCGCTCGTGGCGGAATCAATCGATCTCTGAACCCCCTGACTATTGCTCTCCAGAAACTATGCAGATAAGCTGTTGGAGCAACACTGCCCAGTCAAATTAGTTTCAAAATTTTCAACAGCATGTTTATTAAACAGCAAAAACAAACAATTCGTCCAACGTGTCGGACTATTAAGCGTTAAAGACGGACTGTTTCGAATCATCATTCATGATAGCATGATTATGACGTCAGCATACACGTCACTTAGTTAATTATGACGTCATATGACGTCAGCTGATCGATGGGTAAACTTGGAAAGGTCCATTATGTCGGCATAAGAAATGCTGTACAAATATGTGTGTTCTTCTTTCTTCGATTAAATGGACCAATATTTTGAGGAGAACGTATGGATTAATTAAATGATAGACGTTTCCTCTTCGCAATACAGTGGAAGAAGCCGATTGTATTGTTTGAATGGACAATAGAAGGTAATGGCCAGAGGTTTTCGAGGTCAATAAGGTTTTGATAATCTTTGGTATGTGTTGGAGTCACATGTATAAGGCTGCAAATAAATTCTCTTGTTGCATTCCGCAGATGGTCGTTAGACCTGGCTTATAGGTTAATGGTCTCATAGGGTGTTTTATGCAATAGGAGAACAGTTTTATAGAGCCATTAGGCGTGTAATAGTTTAACACTCTATTGGTAGTTAGTCTGGGGCTGTTCCAGGCAGCACCTATATGGCTGCAGGTTTTGTTTTCTAGTGCTTTTACACTAGATTCATAAAGTACCTCTGATTTCCCAAAAAAATGAAAAAAAGAAAAGCAGATTATATCTCAAGGCCAGTATAGAGGTCATGTGATGCAAGTCGTAGTGTGTGATTTATGAGGTTAATTTGAAGGTATCCTTTACAATATACCGTTTTTGTGAAAAAATACTCTAGTTTATAGAAATCCTGCTTGCTAAAAGTGGCGGGAGAATGTAATACGACGTCATAATCAACTACGTGAGGTGTATGATGACGTCATAAGCATAGCGTCACGACTGCCTCGATTTAGTTCGTCTTAAAAGCTTATTAGTCCGCCAAGTTGTACGAATTGCATGTCTTTGCTATTTAATAAACATGCTGGTGAATATTTTGAAACAAATTTGACTGGGCGATGCATATGGCAGCAACACAACTGGACCCTTAGGTCATATGCCACAGGCATTGATGCAGAGGGTGATCTCGAGTTTTCTATTTAAGAAGAACGTATCGATTTCCAATAGCTCTAGGACATATACGTAAGAGAAATTTCAACATTGATACATGTTCTACATACATCTGGGTGAAAACCAAACCTAAAATGCTTTGCATAATGTACTATGAGGTAAGGATACAACGTTCGATTCAACATATTTGATTATTGTACATCTAGCAAGTGCTTTATCAAACACGCTTGACTTGAGTGAAGACTCCACCTGCGGAAGCAACTACTCTCGCATCGTTATAAATCGTGGTCACTTTATTGAGCGCTGTTCCATCTGATTATTTTCAAATGACTAGATCACTCGTATTTCTCTATGTCTAAATGGAATTTCAGGCAAGATTCAATCCAGTGGACATTTAATCAAGACTTCGTATACAATTTTAAAGACTCAATTTTCTGTTGAAAATCAATCTGGTTTGTCAGATGTTGATACCGATATTCCGTCTGATGGGAACAGAACGGCTGATAACTGAGGATATGTTGTGTGATTGAGTTGCTATCCTTAACCATACAATTCAGCTTGCCATCTTTCTTTCGTTTTGAGGAAATAAGCTAAGACACAATTTCCCTGAGGAATTCTAATTGTTATATTGGAACAGTTATGTTTCTGTCATTATAAGTTATGTGGTCTTTCCAGGGCGCACTAGACCTTAGCCTTGCTAAGTCGCACTCCTACCTCATCGGAATAGTACTACCCCAGCGCCCCTACACCTACGCCCATTTTTGACACCTCAACGTTTGCCATTACGCAACTGGTCAAGATTATGACTGTAGTATTCCTAAGTTAACATGAACATATATTTGCTGCAATCCGTTGCTGACATTGACAGTAACATCATTCAGCATCACTATATTTAAAATGTAGTCATATTTTTCTTCCAGCGGTTTTTATTAAAATATACATACTAAAAAGTGGGTCCTGATGAAACAATCTATCTTTCTAGATGGGTTAAACATTTTTCATCACTGCACTATTCTGTCTCATTTTCCAAATTTAGTGTAGCTGTCCTCTGTATCAGCGTTGTTTACCGTTAAATGATGTGATGATTTGACATACTATTCTCTGTAATGTAATTTGTACTCATAATGTCTAGAATATTAGTGTGAGTCCAATAAGATGGTACTACAAGATGGCGAACCTCTTTCGCCTCATATCCGTGTAGATTTAATGCACTATGTGCAATGATTAAACTCATGTTGGTTACCGAGAAAGTATCTTGACAGAAAGTCGTTATTGTCTAAAACAGCAAGAACTTTCAGGGGGATTGTTCTCAGAATATTCAGCAGATTTCCCATATACCTCTCTTACCATTAGATAGAAAATTCCAGTATATTCAGATTGGTATGTGTGTAAGGGGGTTCATTGGTCAATAATGAGAAGTTAATTTAGTTCACACGAGGACTCCCCAATCCTCATTAGTGTCGGTGCGTGAATCCAGATGATGAATTCTAAATTGGTCATTGTCCATAATTCAATTGCCTATAACACTTTGGTCATTGTGAAGTGGAATGGCCTGGTCCTGTACTCCCCAACTACTTAACTCATTGCTATTGTGGGACTAATTACGAAACGTGCTTTCTATCTATTGAGAATTGACAGTTGTTCATGTTTCCATCCCCGATTCCCACATCCTCATTTACCTGGCTCTACGTGTCTCCTAATTTAGTCTTCCTTCACATCTCTCTCCGCCTCACACTCCCTCGCCCACCCACCCATCCATTTGAGTTAGTGCCTTCCATTCTGTATTAGAACATGTTTTAGAATGTTGTGACTAGGAACAGTCCAGTTCTTAGACATCGTCTGAGAATCACCCATATTATAATGTCCATAGCTGAGGTATTTCCCGACTTGGGAATGTACTCTTCGGGAATATAACACCACGTTCCTTTAAATATACTCGGCTCTTTCGGCAGTATGGGCGAAGGCGCGGTGTTGATTGCAATGGCCAAAAGTCCTACCTTTTTTGGCACTTCAAGCATTTCACTTCTATGAATTTACGATTAGCTAACTCCTAATCGCACACAACCTAACACGAAACTAGAACGCTTAACAAACTTCAACTTATCCCTATCAATTTGGCCTCTCCCTAAAATAACAGACTTTCCTTGTTCCATAGGTTCACCTAGTGAAAACATATCCTCGTTTGTGGTGATACAGAGCCCACCTTCCGTTCCTTCTATTCTCAAGCCGCTGCACGGTGCGTACATGAATTAGATTTTTTCCCTCGTTTCCCCTTGATATCATTAAATATGACGTCACAGACTAACCCTTAACACCTCTTGTGTCCACGTAACCATTTAATGGCCAAATTGACCAATAACAACTTTGCAGTGGTCTTCAGACATGGCTATTTGAAAGGCTTGGAGAAGAGTATTTTTAAATATTTACCGCTAGAATGACTGACTCGGTAATTCCATCTTGGATGGTCGTTACATAAACTTCGATATTTTCGTTTCGAAACAACTATAAAAGCGTAAGCGGACGGTCACGTGATTTGGAAACGGATATGGTGAGTGACATAATTAAGGAATCCAGTTTCTCAGTCAATCATATGACGTCATAATCAACAACGTCACATGTTGGCTGACGCCATAATCAATTACATCATGGATGACTTTAACACGCTTAATAGTCCGTCAGGTAGTACGAATTGTAATTTTTTACTATTTAATAAACATGCGGACAGCAACAGCACGCACTCTAATTAATTTCAAAATATTCAACGGCGTACCTGTGTAGTTTTCTGGAAATTGGGATTCAAAGAGTGCAGGGATCGATTGATACCAACACGAGAAATGCGTGGGTGGGGCTTAACCAGAGATAGCCGGGGTATAGCAAAAACCGGATTCCTCCACCGATCAATTATCAGCCTACATGTGACATAAATTGTTATGACGTCATATACTTAAGTGACAGATTGGGTCCGTCCATTGGTATTGCCCATGAAGCATATCCTCAGCACGCCATATAACATGATATCATCTCTTGAGCAATACCACAAACCAGTGGCACGCCATAAAGCATTCAAATATACATTACAATCTCTCACTAACGGCAGATCTCAGAATATGTGTACCCATGGCATTGTGCCTAGATTACATCCCACCACAAACACGCCAGTTAACAACCGTATGCCTATGACATTGTCACAGGGGCAAATCTCTGCTCGAGATCTTACACTAATAGCACGAGAACAACCGTGTATTCAAGCAGTATCAATTGATATTCAACCATCGACCCGGTGGGGGACTACTCCCGTCAAATTTTGATTATTTTTCTGACACACGGAAAACTTCTAACGAAAACTAATTATTTAAGGCAAATATTATCCTTGTGACATGAGTTCCCCTCGTTCCTGGCGCGCATCCTGGCGTATGGTCATACTAGTGTTCAAGTGGCGAGGGATGGATTCACATGGCTTAAATAAAGATACCACTACGGGGTAATATTTATTAAGGAATGTATCACCTATGGTTCGGTGGTCTCTTAACCCAAAAACGGCCTCTGCAGTGGTCATGGAGGATGTCCATTTGCAGGCCAAGAGAAGACTAATTTAGAAAATTTACCACTGGAATGACTGGCATTCGATAAGTAAAACCTTTAATTTTTTCAACAAATTCAGTCATTAAAGGGTTAATGTGTCTCAGTTCAGCCTAACACTATACAGTGCTTTTTCTTATAATGTGGGAGATAAGTTCTAACTGGGGCTCATATTGACAGCAACAGCTTTATATGCAACATCTGTTTAAGAATATACATCAACTTGTTGATTTGTCATCTTGCATTATTCAGTTTCACTGTCGTTGGTTTTTATATTGTTGTTGTTACTGATAATGGCAGGAAAACATGTCTTCAACTTTTTTTAATTCGACACGTATGATGCAGGTACATAATGGTTTGATCAAGATTTACTGTAAGCTGTTGCTGTCTACAACAGTTGTTTGCTGCAGCAAAAGCAGATCCACTTAATCATACATGGACCTCTCTCTCCGATCATCATTTCACACGATTCATTAATTTTTTGGTTCGGCTATCTGGATAAATAAACTGAAATTGTGCGCGCGCGCACACACACACACACGCACGCACGCGCGCGCGCACGCACGCACGCACGCACGCACACACACATACAATGCACTCATGCACTCACTCATGCACGCACATCAGGTCCATGGTCCCAGGAGAATAGATCTCGCTGTAATCAATGACCAATGGCTTTGCTACAGATATGATCCGTGATTAATTGCCAGTCTGTGCGACACGCGTGTGTCAAGCGGAGTACATCGGACGCACAAATCATTTAAATATCTCCCGGCAGAAGTCTTCTGCGTGAATAAGAAATGAATCTTTCTCATAACCTATTGGATTAATAATTTAAAGGGAAATTCCAGTGAAAATCGGGAATAAGTCAACTAAAAACATACTATAATCCGAAATAGTTGCCGCAAAAAAATATAAAATACACTGTTCCATTACCGAGAAATAATGAAATGAATATGCCCAAAACGCTCGAAAACGTGACTCCTGGGCGTATCGATTTTCTCAAACGAGAGCGAGAAACCGCGAGATTATGACGTCAACGACACACCAGCAAAATATCCCCAGCGCTTTTAGATTTACCTGTTTACTTCGCGTTCTGAAGGCCGAATATTAATTAACCTTTTACTGACAAAATTCTGTCAGTAAAATCAGAATATTTCCTTATTGAATGGCCATTTGCAGGCCAAGCGAAGACTATTTTTGAAATTTTACCACTGGAATGGCTGGTTCGGTTACTGAGACAGTCGTTTTAGTTGTAAATTCTCAAAATAGCCTTCTTTTGACCTGCGTCCTCAACTTGACGATTGCGGAGGCCAGTGCCGGCGTGAAATGGTTAAATCGCATCATGTCCGCATGTCAAGCTTGGGCTTGCAGTAATAGAAACGATCATGGAAAGGGTACGGAAATTCACATTTTCAGATACCGGATCCACAGAAGCATCCGCATGAAAAGGGGCTAACTGAAAGATGGCGTCATAACATCGGCACTGGATGGATATCTTCCACATTTAAATTTGGATGACACAAGTTTAGAACATATAGTCTGTATAATTTTAAAATAATGTGTCCATGCATTTCAAAACAAAAAGCGCGGTACTTAATTTTAATATAACAGAATCAAACTCGACAATTAACGTCGTATTTGCTTGCATCAATTGTAAAACGGGATTTGCAAACCAAAATGAAACGATGTCGCTGATTGCCCGGTCGGTCAATTATAGGCAACCGCTTAGCGGCTTACTTCGTAGACGATAGTAGGTGACAGCTAGTAAATAATGACAAGTGTACGCTAGACATAATTAGTAGTTTAGTGCTTTCACACTATTGAAATCCAGCGTTATTAATCATTTGCAACGTTTACTCCCAATTTTAAAATGACTATGCTGAGTGTTGAATATTCTGAATTAAATTTTCCTGGAATTATGTTGCAGTAGTTTCCAAACTAATTAGTTTCACACAATAGGCCTATGCAGGGTAAATTTTAAGCTTTCTGCTTTTCTGTCCTTGAAAGGGTTAACTAATTGATTCCAAATTTCTAAATGTTGACCCATATTTACTGCCTGTTGAATATTTTGAAACTGGAATTTGACTGGACGCAGAAGTTGCAATAGCAACAGCTTTCAGAGAAA
The DNA here is from genome assembly GCA_034401795.1 of Chaetoderma sp. LZ-2023a. NCBI lineage: Eukaryota > Metazoa > Mollusca > Caudofoveata > Chaetodermatida > Chaetodermatidae > Chaetoderma > Chaetoderma sp. LZ-2023a. The sequence continues at coordinate 23,756,116 of CM067362.1, read as the reverse complement.
TTACATTTAACATTTATTCAACTAACATATTTTTCAAGAATTTGTTGTCGCTGGTTGATTGCAAACACGCTCCTGGCATAACCCTTCAATGCTTTAAAAAAATAGAAATTGCCCATAAGAAAACAATTTTTGACAATTTAGCACTACAATGACTGGCGCGATCATCGGGACACTAATTGCACTTTAATTTCCTCCAAACACTGTGGCAAAGTGTCAGATGTTTAGCCAGTACGCTAATTATCCACGAGATGCAAGATTTACCTCCCCTGGTTACGGCTATCCTCGATTGGGCAAACAGAGTAGGTGTGTCGGTGACGTCAGCTGCTTGTCCAAAATGGCGCCTCTATCTACTGGTTACTTTAGCAATTTAAATTGAGGATATTTTTTTATTTGTTGGCATAAAATTGTGCTCTTGGTCTCAAATTAATGCGGAAAATTAGTACTCTACGTCAGATGCATAAAATCCCCCAGTGGAATATCCCTTTAATTACTCAGTTTTACAGTTGCATGGTGCGAAAATTGACATTATTTGCGTTCAATGTAACGTATGCCATTAACTCTTTAACACTCGCATTTGTTTAAGAAAAATTAAATTTTCTCATAAAATATGTCCATTTGCAGACCAAGAGAAGACTATTTTTTAAAATTTGCTACTGGGATGACTGGCTCGGTTATCGAGTCAGTCATTCCAGTGGTAAAATTTTCAAAAATATTCTTCTCTTGGTCTGCGAATGGACGTTTCTCAAGACCACTGCAGAAGCCGTTCTTGGCTGATATGCGGGTTAATGGGTTGATAGCCTGCACAAGTTGCATAATAGCGTATTAACTCAGAGACTGGATTTCTAAATTCCATACAATTTCATATGACCTAACTAGCATTCATTTTTGTATCATTATTTTTCCTATCGATCACAGTATGTCTATTTAAATAACATATGGATGTAATAAATCCGTGGTACTTTATTGTACTTTACTATAGCGAGTAAAGAGAGAATACAGTGTGTATAGTTTATACGCTCAAAAAACAATTTGATAAAATGGTTAAAATTACCTCATCGTCGATATAAAATATGCACAGGGATTCATTAGTCTGTACATCATCTGTGAGATGGACCAGCAAAGTGTACAGCATTGCTATCTGTCCAGTTTCCAACAATCTGATAAATAAATTGACAGTCTAATAAGGTATCTATCTTATTTTATGTGTCTATGTAAAATTTGGCTATCGCTTTTATGATTATGATCAGCTAAGTGAGTTAGAGCAATGCACTGTTAGGAATGTGGCCAGAATGTTCGGAGGGTAATGCAGTCATATATCGCTATTGATAATTTGATGCATTGCCAATGTTTTAATAAGGAATAAGATGGAGAATTGACTATTTGACACACTCGGAGAGAGAGAGAGAGAGAGAGAGAGAGAGAGAGAGAGAGGAGGGAGGGAGGGAGGGAGGGAGGGAGGGAGGGAGGGAGGGATAGATAGATAGAGAGAGAGAGAGAGAGAGGAGAGAGGAGAGAGGAGGGAGGGAGGGAGGGAGGGAGGGAGAAAGAGAGAGAGAGAGATAGATAGATAGATAGATAGATAGATAGATAGGGAGGGAGGGAGGGAGGGAGGGATAGATAGATAGATAGATAGAGAGAGAGAGAGAGAGAGAGAGAGAGAGAGAGAGAGAGAGAGAGAGAGAGAGAGAGAGAGAGATAGTCAGGAACTGCACTTATTGAACTCATTAATAATTGAAATCAAATAAAGTACACAATATTATTACAGTTGAGAGCCATTCATGATAGTTAGTGAACATTTTAACTTCCCGCTACATCTCGCTGCTGTTGGCAACCAAAGCTTTTCTGGGTTTATTCCAATAGAATATATGTTGCATAATACACCCTCTATCACACACAAACTATGATAATGCTGTCACGTTCAGGGGCTTAATCCACAGACAAACAAAGCACTAACCCAATCATTCATTTTGTGACAAAGGATAATATATCCCCAGCATCCAGATATAGCTTCATTGACATGTGAAGGTTTTAGACTCTTTGACACAAACGTATCTATATATGACAGAATGATGAATGCCTTACTGGTCGTCAGGGTCATTGGAGAGTTGTTCATTAATATCAAATACGTTTTAGGACTGAAAATATCCCCGACCTTTACCAATCCAGTTCTTCTAATCTATCAATTGAAAAATGTTGCTGCTGTAAGCTTGTGCTGTCTACGCCTGTCTACCACAAAAATAGCTGTCAACTACACGAATTGGCACCATACCGTCTTTCAAATATACTAAAATATTGTAACAGTAAAATGTTGTTTAGCGACATTCAGCACCCCCCCCCCCCACCCTCACCAATCACTGGCACTGGCACTGGAATACTCCATCCAATTCTGACACAAGCGTGGTACCAGTAAAGACTTATAATAACATATAGCACATACCCATCCCAGTACACTACATCCTCTTGTACACCAGCCTCGACAGTATCACAGAGAGCTATTCTTGTGATTTATATTTTGTCCCTAAGGACATAACTTCATTGACTTGAGCATCGCCTATAGAGGATAATATAATACCAACGAAATTTTCATATCGGAACGTAGTTACAAAACTGGTTCATAATAACAATTTATCATTTCATATTCATAATGTATTAGTGCATATGTACTGGACTCTATGGCACGACTGTACTAATACAGTTTTATGATAATTCCTGTGAACTAGAGGGTACATATCTTATAAAACGGCTTGTCCAGCAATATCCATGAGATGAGGAATCGAGTGTTACCTATGCCCGACCCATCTCTAGTTAAGTTCCACCCACGCGGTGCTCGTGCTGGGCTCAATCGATCCCTGCACTCTATGCATCTTAGTGATACATACGTACCTCGGATACAACTGTATTAATAATGCGCTGACGATATCTGGGGTAGTGTTTAATGAATATATCTTGATCCCAGTGTCAACTGGACTCTGTGACAAAAGTTTTACGATAATAAGATAACCTTAAAACCCAGAGGAGAGTAGAGTATCTTAACGTCTTGAACGTAATTCATTTATTTATTCGCCAAAACATACGTAATCCATCATCTTCGTCCTCTCTTCCTATCTGAGTAGACGAAGAAGATATTGGTTTGATTGGCGTCTATCGAGTCCCTGATTCCAACTCCCATTCACGCCATATATAGGCTGTTTTATTTCAGTCTATTATTGGTAACTTCCCCCAGCTGCTACCCAGTTATACTTCTGGGTTGAGAGAGGTAACGTGGAGTGAAGGATAGTTGCCTATGTTTCCACCGATCGTCAGTTGGCCGAACAGAAACGCAATCCCGGGGTCGCCGGTTTCACTGCTCTGCTCGTTACCGTCTGAGCTACCGTCTCCTCTGAATATCTGAGTAGACATTTCCCAACGTTTAATATGTGTAATATGGTGAGAATAAATGGCCAATCAGATTGCTGCAATAATCGGCATTTTGAAATGGAAAGCCCAATAAGAATTGTGTAGCAAAAAATGTGTGCCCTGAAAAACAAGTCACACAATCACTGCCTATTTTCTTTGGCCATCGTCACATCAACCAGGCATCGTGCCAAACGTCATGGACCAAATAACAATTTGCCAATTCCAGATTACTCAACCTTTCTCGCCGCCATCACATTGCGTTATATTTCCATACTATTTATTAGAGGATAGTGTTTACAGTATTCTACAGATCATCCCGACATGAAATTATTCCGAGGTACAACAACACCTATTTCAGTGACAGCAATATAGGTCCTAGCGGTGTGTTTGACCATTTGTATACATGAACGACTATATTGTAGGCCCAGGTGTGATGTGATCCCGTAACTAGGTTTGATAGTGTGGGCAATAGAGCGATTTGATGTTATAAGTATCTGAGGTCATCAACAAATACATCACAATTTAGCTGTCCTCACAATCAAAATGATGTAGCTCGCGAAAATCGACAGTATGCCAGGAAAGTGTATGAATTGTATTCTTTTGAAACTTTACCATTTACTGAACATTCTATTGAATATGGTGGACTTAATTTGATCTGGTGATGTTGTTGCCATAGACAGTAACAGCCACAGTCAAATTAGTTTCATAATATATACACCTGTGCAAAAGTTAAGCACCAGCAAAAACAATAGAACGTAGAAACATGATGGTACAACTAGGCTGCCATACTTTTTGTCCCCGCGTTAGCTGACATAATTCCAAGTACGAAATGCACATGCATGCATGACTTCACGCCGCTTGATGTCCGTGCGTGGCGGGAAACAGCACACGTGTTCAGTTATGTAAAAGTCCAGTTTGAGGTGTAGAACATTACATACAGATTTAGACGACAAGATTAGGAATTTTGTGTTCATGACCGTGGTTTATTTGTACAGAGAGAATTAGCTCTTGATTGTGAACCGCTATGGCAAGACGAAGCTTAAGTGATCGTGTGAAATGGCAAATCATAGGCATGCATACCACTGGTATGTCATGCAGAGAGATTGGCAGACAGCTGAACATTAACCATACTGTAATCAGTCGTTTGATTGCAAAACATGGGCAAACTAACGAGGTGAAGGACAGGCCTAGATCTGGAAGACCGAAGAAGACTACTGCCCGTGATGATCGAGCCCTAGTACGCCTTGTTAGGAGATCTCCATTCACCAACAGCAGAGTGCTCAGCCAGCAATGGGAAACGCGCAATAGAGTGTCAATGTCTACCGTCAAAAGGAGACTGTATGCTGCTGGCATGAAAGCTAGGAGACCTGTCAGACGTCCTCTCCTCACTGCACACCACAAAGAGGAGCGTCTGAGGTGGTGCAACGAAAGAAGACACTGGAACATGAGATCCTGGAGACGGGTACACTGGTCCGATGAAAGTCGGTTCCTGCTTCATGCCACAGATGGTCGAATTCGTGTATGGCGGTCCAGACGCACGGCGTACGACCAACGTAAAATCATGGAAGAAGTTCCATTTGGTGGAGGTTCCGTTATGATATGGGGGTGCATCTCATTTGATTGTAAGCTGGATCTGTTGACTGTACCTGGAACACTAAATGGACAAAGATATCAAGATTCCATACTGGATAGAGTTGTGGTCCCTCATTTTGTAAATCATGCACCTGGAACCCACCCTATATTCATGGATGACAACGCCCGACCACATCGTGCTATGCATGAATACCTCCGCCAGAATGCCATCGAAACCCTACCATGGCCAGCAAGGAGCCCTGACATGAACCCTATTGAACATATCTGGGACATTCTGGGAAACATGGTGAGAAGGAGGGATCCTCCTGTGCAGAACCTACAGGAATTAACAGACGCACTCCATCTTGAATGGCAACGAATACCACAATGGCGTATCAGTCGGTTGGTGACCAGCATGAGACGTCGTGTCCAGGCCGTCATCCAGGCACAAGGTGGATATACCCGGTATTAATAATGACAGTCTCAAACTCGTGCACAGATGTTAAACTTCGTTTTCAGACACCATTAATGACAATCTAGCCACGTGTGTCAACTGTAGGGCAATAGTTGTCAGTTGTGTCAACGTAACCATATTCAGGCCTCGTTTTCAAGTTCAAACAAAACCATACAGTGTTTCCCCACCATCATAATCAGCATTCCTCTAGTTGCATTATTACCTCTTGCACTAAGATGGATGGGTACATAAATGTTTATGCTATTGCTTTCTTCATAGCACATGAATATACCCTCGCATGTGCGTAAAAATAGGGTGGTGCTTAACTTTTGCACAGGTGTATATAATAGCCTACATGTATTATTACTTTGGAAATTAGTCTTTGGGAATCTAAGTTTCAAAGTTCTACATCTATTCCAACACACTCAAATGTGGTCTGTGCATAGCTAGAAATGGGCGGGGCATAGCTAGAAATGGGTCTGGCATTGCTAGAAATGCATCTCTATATTAGATAGATATGATTATTAAAGTGAATCTCGGGAGAGGGCATTAGTAAATATCTAACTCAAGTGCAATGGACCTTTCCATTTTTAGCCATGCCCCGCCCATCACTAGCTAAGCTCCACCCACACCTCGTCGTGTTGGGATTGATCTATCCCCAAATGCCCTAGCTATCAATTTCCTGAAAACTATACAGGGAAGCGGTTGAATATTTTGTAACTAATTTGACTGGGTGCTGTTGCTGCCTATGGCAGCAACAGCGCCCAGTAAAATTAGTTTCAAAATATTCAACAGAATATTTATTAAATAGTAAAAGCAAACAATTTGTACAACAACGCATAGACCGTCATCAAATATGCGTTCGTGACGTACTTATCGACGTTATTCATAACGTCATTCATTATGATGTCATTGTACACACCACGCAGTTCATTATGACGCTATATGATGGGTGGGTACTCTGGAAAGGTGAATTGCTTGGTACAGTACCGTTATATCTGCCATGTCATCACGGATGTTTCTAGGAATTGGGTATGGGTCAAGTGTATGTCAATGACGTAATAACGAGGAGTGGGTGGTGGCGGCTTATGCACTGACCATCATTAACCTTGCGTTCGTCTAATATTTTGATTGCATCTCAGTTAGAAGCAGACCGTTCTGTCTGCGGAGTGACTGAATAATAATGTTCTGAAATCCCACTAATAACTCATCATACAGGGTATTTCCCAGAGGATGAAGCGCGCGACAATCTCATTCAAAGCCAATCAGGAGAGCCAAGCCCTACTGTCTGATAATACGTCATCGCCCTAACCTTGTGCCACACCAGTAAAACACTCTGCCGAAACAGATTGGCTTCTTTACTGAGCTAAGCAATACATGCTTTTGTTTATGGTTTCAATCATCAATACCTTTGCATAGAGTTTCAACTAACATGATTGATTAGGATCTCAGGACAAATGATGTGATAGTATTTCAACTTGCAGGAAAAATGGAGGGATCAAGTTTTATCTAAGCTCCACCCACACTTCTCCCGCGTTGGGATCGATTGATCCCTGAATTCCATGATTATAAAGTTCCAGAAAACTATACGGGTAAGCTGTTGAATATTTCGAAATTATTTTGACTGGGTGGTGTTAGGCAGACGGCAACAGCGCCTAGTCAAATTAGTTTCAAAATATTCAACATAACCTTTGTTAAATAGTAAAGCCATACAATTCGTACAAAGACGATTAGTCCGTCATCAATTACGCGTTCGTGACGAACGTACATACTTCATTCCTGACGTCATTGATTATGGCGTCATCCTACAATCACGTAGTTGATTATAACGTCATGTGATTGATGGATAAACTGGAAAGGTCCACTACTTGCATATGCACCTTCTAGTCTTCTACAGCTATTGCTGCCACAACCTGTTGTTCTTAAGCATTCAATCGTCAGATATTCTCAGGACAATTAAAATCTTGTCTTAGAAAATATCCAATGTCCATTTGCAGACCAAGAGATTATTTTTGGAAATTTACCACCGATTGGTAAATTGCTAAAAATAATATCTTGTTCTGCAAATGGACATTTCTCAAGACCACTGCAGATGCGGTTTGGGTCGGCTTTAGCATTACATAGTTAAACAATGGAGGATTCCGGTTTATCCATCAATCATATGACGTCATAATCAGCTACGGGATGTGAAGGCTGGTGTCATAATCGATTACGTCATGAATGACGTAGCTAAGTGCGCCACAAGCGGTTAATTGATGACGACATAAGCGGTTTTGTACGAATTGTATATCTTTACTGTTTAACAAACATGATGTAGGCATAGGCAGCAACAGCACCCAGTTAAATTAATTTCAAAATATTCAACTGCTTACATGTCTAGTTTTCTGGCAATTGATAGTCAGGGAGTTCACGGATCGATCCCAACACGGGCAACGATGGGCGGGGCATAGCTAAAACTGGATTCCTCCATTGCTCCCGTTATTTAGGCATCAAGTACAATGGTGGAGTGGAGGGTTCAAAGCCACAACTATCATTGAATGTTCACTTGTTCTAAGGGACCTTTCCGGTTGTAGCTATGCCCCGCCCATCGCTAGCTAAGCTCCACCCACACCTTGCTCGTGTTGGGATCGATCGATCTCTGAACACCCTGACTATCAATTTCCAAAAAATATGCAGGTAAGCTGTTGAATATTTTGAAACTAATTTGATTGGGTGCTGGTGCTGCCTAAGGCAGCAACAGCGCCCAATCAAATTAATTTCAAAACATTCAACAGCATGTTTATTAAATAGCAAAGAATTACAGACATACAATTCATACGTGTCAGACTATTTGAGATTTGATGACGGTCTATATGGAACCCTCTGTGACGTAATGATTGCGACGTCATCATACACGCGCTGAGCTGATTATGACGTCATACGAGGTCAGATGATGGATGGATACTCTGGAAAGGTGAATTGTGTGATGGCGAGCGGTGTCTTGCCCACCTACTTCATGATTATACTAGACAGTGCAGTGGTAGAATTTAGCTAATGATGGATACAGATGTCAACTTAAAGCTATGACTAGTTTACAATATTTAGACTGAAAGTTGTTACAGAAACACATTCTCATTCAAATTGTTATCAAATTTTATCAGGAGGCACTCACTTATTTGACTATATATTAAAAAGATATGTGACCTTATGACAGTTGATTATCCATAAACTGCAAAGTGTATGCGCTTCAACAGTCTTCAGATATGCTGTGTCTAAATAATTAGTAATTCCCTAATTTAGTTAATTTTAAACCAAATCTTTGGGAGCTTAAAATGATAGATCGCCATCGACGTATTGTTTGTTGAAATTGAGTCATCACTCATTGAGCGTCAGGTCATTCTCTCGCATAACCACAGTATGGGGTATCCGATCTGCAACTCAAGTATCAACCGTCATAATAAAAATTGGTCACTTGTAAGCTGACGTCATTAAAACTGGAAGGGCCTATTGCTCAACAAAATATTGGCCTGTGTTGGAGACAGGAGACAGTAATGTATTTGCTGATGAGGGGAATACTTGTACAAAGATGCTAATTTCTAGGAAATGATGGAGATGATCCACCAGCTTTAATGTGATGTCGAATGGAATAAAACTAGCTTCAATGGAGGGAGACAATATGCCACTCAATGGATCTTTCCAGTTTTAACTGCCCATCTCGAGCTAAGCTTCACACACACACACACACACACACACACACACACACACACACACACACACACACACACACACACACACACACACAACTATAAATCTCCAGAAAACTATACACGTAAGCTGTTAAATATTTTGAAAATATTTTAACTGGTTTTAACGTCGCCCAGTCAAATTAGTTTCAAAATATTCAACAGCAGGTGTAACAAATGGTCAAGAATGACGCACTTGTCTACGTCATTCATGATACCGTTGATTATAACGTTATTCTACACGTCACATAGTTGACTATGACATCATGTAATGGATGGATAAACTGAGAACGTTCATTATCTTGCGTCATAATCAAATACGGCACACGTTAACAATCAAGATTACGTTCGTCAAGAAGTCGAAAAATCCGTCAAAAAGTGAGGATCATAGACGATTAATATTGTCAAACTAAAGTCTACTCTTTGCCGGATATATGTATTTGCAAATAACCTGTCATCCTACAAACATTCAAGAACCGTTACATAGCACTAAATCGACTCTCTACAAATACAATGACATGTATTTGCGCAAGAGTATTAGTTTGCAAATCTAATAAGATGCGGTGACATTCAGAAATATGTTTTTTTAGCCCAATATTGACATTACCGGTACAAACTTACACTAACAATTCTTAGACAGGGCTTATTAGTTTGTGATGTCGGACAAAATAGAATATATCTCAGACTGTATGTCAATGTAAGTTCACGTGTATATATAGTCTCGTGATTACATTGTCGTTATGGACGACGTCATGCGATACGTGATAGCATGATAATGCTATTTTATATTTGAGTGGTTATCGATGGACTAATGTGATACCTGTTTAGTTCAATTCATTTCATTTGTATTATTTCTCATATCAGTACATGAAACACAATGCTTTCGATTGTTATTCATCTAAAAGGTATGCCCGTGCATTGGCCAACGTTTCGTGAATGCGTTCGTGCATTCGTGCGTGTGCACATGCCATTCTTCAAACTAATTTATAACAATCTTAATCTTCCATATATTTAGGAGTAGTATAAACTGATTTATAGTTCTTTTGTGCGAATATGAACGAGTTCTTTCTTTATCCCATAAAATTGGTCAATGTTTCTAGGTCAATTTCAGTTGAAGCAATCCTCCCCACTAATCGGTAACTTTTTGTTAATTAAATCAATGGTATTATATCAACACAGAGAAACTACATCAACACCAGGCGCCCGTCGTCCAAGTATCTATTACACGGTAATTCTTCAAGACTAAAACAGAATGATCTTCATGAGTTTTTAGAAGCACAACTGATGTTCGCAATCAGAATGGCCTTACTGGCCTTGGCAGTGTAAGCTATGTTGGTGTCTTTGACACCGACATCGTTTAGAAGGACGATTATCAGATCGATATAGTATAATTGTATCTCCTTCTAGACATGGGACTAACAGTTCAACCATCATTAACCATCTATAATTATCTCTCGCTCTTAATGATAAATGGCAAATCTGACTTTGCTTTGGCCATAAACTGCCTGTATGGTCGGGACACGGCGACGTTTAGGAGGACATTCACATGAAATATTGTCCAAGGAACTGTGCTAATGTGACATTGTGCACATATACATCGTCCAGTATCTTGTGTGTATTTCGAAGCTTCAAATTCTTTGACGTTTATACAGTGTGCACAGAGAGGATTATATAATCATAGTATCAAGTTTAAATATATCTTAACACCTCTTGTGTCACCATAACCGTTTACTCGCCAAACAGAGCCTCTGCAGTGGTTATTGAGGAATGTCTATTTGCAGGCGAAGATAAGAATATTTTTAAAAATTTACCACTGAAATGACTGGCTCGGTAACCGAGACAGTCATTCCAATGGTAAGATTTAAAAAAATAGTCTTCTCTTGGCGAGGTATGGGTGGAGCTTAGCTAGAGATGGGCGGGGCATAGCTAAAAATGAAAAGGTCCGTTACAAAGTTTAAGCCATTATTCCAGTTCTTATATGCCATCATTGAGGTTTACAGGCACAATTCTCCAAGCTAAATCTAGTGCGACACTAAATATGACAAATAATCGGATCGATCGTATACAAATAGCATTGTCGACCCGCTGAAATCTCATCAAAACTGTGGGCTAACTGTTTTTGGTAAATAAGCTGGCAATCATTTGAATGGATAGAAGCACGTGTAAACTAACATGTGACCACTTGATTATGACATCATATACTAGAATGATAGATCATATCACTTTATTGGTTGAATGAAATCCGAATGGTCCAAGTGAGCGTCACAGGCCTCGTATTTTCATTGTGACTCTTCGATTCTTGAGTGGTAGATTTCTACCTCTATAAAACTCCAGTTTTAGCTATGCCCCACCCATCACTACCTAAGCTCCACCCACACTTCGCCGTGTTGGGATTTACCGATCCCCGAATGCCATAACTATCAATTTCATGAAAACTATACAGTTAAGCTGTTGACTATTTATTTTGTAACTAACTGGACTGGGTGCGGTTGCTTCCTATGGCAGCAACAGCGCCAGTCAAATTAGTTTCAAAATATTCACCAGGATATTTATTAAATAGTAAAGCCATACAATTCGTACGATAATGCATAGTCCGTCTTCAGCTATACGTTCGTGACGTACATATCTACGTCATTCCTGACGCCATAATGACGCCATTGATTATGATGTCACTCTACACATGGCGTAGTTGATTATGAAGTCATATGATGGATGGATGAAGTGGAAAGGTATATTGGGTGAGTGACAAATAACACTTGATCATTGATGAGCGGCATTGTACATATGCGATGGCAACGATAGTACCTGCTTTACGATGTGGTATATAAATGGAAAGGCCTTAGTTTGTGACGTGGGTGAGATGTCGCCAACCTGTGTACCATGTTGTACCAGTCCACCTGCGAATATAACTGATTACTCAGCTTTGAAATGTGTTAACGGCACTCTATTATTTAGCTCGAGTACATTATCATTACTGTTTCAAACGAATAACTGCTCAATGGAATTACCCCTGTAACAGCTCGCCTGCCGTAAATTGCCATATAAATGCTGGCCCTTAAATAATTAATAAGCCGTGTTAATTGTGGATTGTTGTGTTTCACTCCTAAACGAAATTACTCGAATAATGCCGAGATATCGGCAGAATTATATTGATTTATCGTGATTAAACGCTAGACAGAACTTGTAAGTTGGATGACAGTTTATATCCGATATATCGGTGCTTAGGATCAATGGAGCTTGCCACTGCATCCATCTATCTTATGGCGTCATAATCAACTACGTGACGTGTAGAATGACATAAATTACGTCATTTTGACGTCATGAATGACGTAGATAAGTACGTCACGAACGCATAATTGAAAACGGACTATGTGTTGTAGTACGAATTTATGTATTTACTATTTAATAAATACTCTGTTGAATATTTTGAAACTAATTTGACTGGACGCTGCTGCTGCCATAGGCATCAACAGCACCCAGTCAAATTAGATGCAAAATGTTCAACAGCTTAACTGTATGGTTTTCAGGAAATTGATTATCAGGGCATTCGGGGATCGATCAATCCCAACACGGCAAATTGTGCGTGGAGCTAAGCTAGTGATGGGCAGGGCATAGCTAGTGATGGGCGGGGCATAGCTAAAGCTGGAAAGGTCCATTATTCAAGAGAGAAATCTAAAGAAAATGAGTTATTTTGGGAAATTGATGTTACATTCATATCCTGTAACATACACTACTGAGATAAAGATTTATCCGAGCGAGAAAAACACAATCCTTTTGATGCTACACGCATTCCTCTTTTGATTTTCAAAGTAACTGTTTGTATCTGCGAATGATATGACAATTTTCTTTGTTTTCCAATGTTATTCTTTTCTCGATGGATGCTCCTTACACTAACTTCGATATTTTGGTTCCAATATACAACTATAAGTGTTTAAGGGGGAGATCACAGGCTTTGAGAAAAACCTGGTGAGTGACAAAAACGTTCAATTTTTAGCTATGCCTCGCCCATTTCTGGCTAAACTGTGGCCACTTTATTCGCTTGTTCGAATCAATTTATAAACTTTATATCGTGATTTTCACGAATCCCAATTTCTAGGTAGCTAGACTGGTAAGCAGTAGAATTTTTTGAAAGTAATTTGACTTGGTGCTATTGCTACAGATGACAGCAAAAGCGCCCAGTCAATTTACTTTCAAAATATGGAACAGAATGTTTATTAAATAGTAAATCCATCAAAGGATGGCAATTCCTAAACCTGGCATTCATTTCAATGTTCATAGTAGAGTTAGATATGCCACTATCTATTGTGATAATAGGCTACGTGTGGCGTAATTGATTATGACGTCATATACTTGACAGATCAGATTCCTCCATTTATATTACGCATACGAATCATATCCCCACAACGCCATATGCCATGCTATCATCCCGTGAACGTAATCCCACTAGTGGCAGGAAATATAACATTTAAATATCCATTACAATCTCTCACTACCAACAGATTACAGAATATGTGTATGTTCATGGTATTGTTCCTAGATTACAACCCCCCCCCCCCCCCCCCCCCACACACAAATATGTCAGTTACCGTTCGTATGCCTATGGCATTGTCAGTGTTTCTCATGGCATCTAAATTTTGGAGGTCCCAAGGACCCCACACCCTGAAATATGGGGGTACTCAACTCAAAACTTAAATTTGGAGTTCCCACGCAATATTATCTCATGCATGCTAAAATTAGAGAGTACCATGGACCCAGAACCATGAATTATGGTTGTTCCATGCTAGATTTGGTAGGTATTTTTATGCAAACGCCTATAAAACTACTTAGTATTTAACAATAATACAGCATTTTCAGGGTTGCATAGGACCCACTGACATTACTTTTGGGGTTCCAGGCTGAATTTCGGTGTATATACCCGCAAAATGACCCTTATTAGAATCACTGGACATTGTCACAGGGACAAATCTCTGCTCGAGATCTTACACTAATCGGACGAGACCAACCGGCGCATTCCAGCATTAACAATTGATATTCGACCATCGACCCGGTGGGGGACTGCTCCCGCCAAATTTTGATTATTTTTCTGACACACGGAAGTCTTCTAAAGAAAACTAATTATTTAAGGCAAATATTATCCTTGCGACATGAATTTCTCTCCTTCGTGAAGCGCATCCGGGCGTATGTCCACACTAGTGGTCGGGTACAGAAGGATGCATTGGCATGGCCTAAATAAAAATACTAGTACAGGATACTATTTATTAAGGAATGCATCTCTTATGGTTCGCTGGTCTCTTAATGCTTATTAGTTCATCCTAACACTACTCTCATTTTTCTTGTAAATGTATGTGCTAACTGAGATTCATCCTGGCAGCAACAGCTTTATATGCAAAAATCAGTTTAACAATATACATCAGCTTGGTGATTTGTTACCGTGCATTATTCAGTTTCACTGTCGTTGATTTTGATATCGCTAACAATGGCAGAACACATTTGGATTTTCACACTCGACACACATGATGAGATGATTCAGGTAGATTTTATATTATTTTGATCAAGATATACTTGTACCTCGCTCCAATCTTCATTTCGCAGGATTCATTAATTTTTTGGCTCGGCTATCTGCATAAATGAATTGAAATCTCGTGCGCGCGCACGCACGCATGTAGGCACGTACGCAGACAGAGATAAAATGAGACAGATAGAGAGAGAGAGAGAGAGAGAGAGAGAGAGAGAGAGAGAGAGAGAGAGAGAGAGAGAGAGAAAGAGAGAGAGAGAGAGAGAGAGAGAGAGAGGGGGGGGGGGGAGAGAGAGAGTGCGAGAAAATGAGAGAGAGAGAGAGAGAGGAGGAGGAGAGGAGAGGGGGAGAGAGGAGGGGGATGGATGGAGGAGGGAGGAAGAGATGGATAACTGTGTGCGTATGTGCGTGCGTGAATGAGGTAGTGAGCGAGTGAGCGAGTGAGTGAGTGAGTGAGTGAGTGAGTGAGTGAGTGAGTGAGTAAGTGCGTGCGTGCGTGCGTGCGAACGTACATGTGTGCACACTTGCGTGTGTCTGTGTGTGTGCGTGCTTGCGTGCGTGCGTGTGTAAGTGAGAAATGTGGGAGTGGGAGATCATATACACACATTTCCGAACTGCATTGGCTGACCCAGTAATAATTGTGATTAATGAAGATACATAGTATTACTGAACAGAGACATTCATTGTAGTCATAGCACATTTTAATTTGCCCTAATTGCTTATATTGGCAACAAACAATCTGCTGTGATTTATTTCAATAAAATTAGTGTTGCATAATAAACCCTCAATCGCGAAAAAATAATGTCAAGACTGTCGCGTATAGAGGCATAATCCACAGGCAAACAAAACACTAATCCATTCATTCATTTTGTGACAAAGGAAAATATATCCCCAGCATCCAGATATAGCTGAATATAGATGAAGGTTTTAGACTCTTTGACGCAAACGTATCTATATGCGACAGAATGATGAATGCCCACCTTGCCACCAGGGTCAATGGAGAGTTGTTAATTAATATCAACCCTTATCTATCCACTTCTTTTTCTCTGCCAATAGCTGGTTTTGATTGGAAAATGTAAGCCTGTGCTATCTACAAATGTCTACATCAAGAGTTACAGAAATTGGCACCAGAGTGTTTCAGTGGTTCCTAAAATATTGTAACGTTAACATGTTTAGCGACATACAAACTCCCACCCCACGCACCCACCCCAATTACAGACACTAGCACCCTCACCAACCAATTCGGATTCAGGCATGGTACTGGCAAAAGACTAGCCCAGCCCAGCCCCTACCACCGGTTACACCACCTAACATCGCATGCACATCCCAGTCTACTACATCCCTCGAACAGGCGCCTCAACAGTGTATTAGAGACATTCTTGCGATGCATATTTTTTCCCCAATGACATAACGTCATTGAAGTGATCATGACTTTCATTTCAAAATGTATTTAAGAAAAAATACTATATAATTTCATAATTTGATTCATATTTTCCAGAATGCAATGGACTCTAGGGCACAACTACTTTAATACAGTTTCGGCATAATGGTCCTGAACTAGAGGGTACATCTATTTTAATATGGCTTGTCCGGTATCCACAAGATCATAGAGCGTATTTACCTTTTAATGAACATTGTATTGAATATCTTGAAACGCGTCTGACTTGTACATGTTGCTGCATAGACAGCAAGCGAGCCAGTCAAATTGGTTTCAGAATATTCAACAGCTTACCTGTATTCTTGCCTGGGAATTTAGATGTGGAAATTGAGGTTTTACGGTTTAAAAAGTTGAGAGGTCTTAGCTAGAAATGGGTGGGGCATGACTCCCTTTGGTAGATGGCTAAGACGTTATACATGTATTGCGAGAGAGGGCAACGTGCGATAGTAAAAGTCTAACGCATATGGAATGGCGTAGTACAGTTATACGCTTCATTGCGCTATCATAGTGGATGATTCCAGGAACTGTGTGGCTCAGATGTGTGCCAATGAAGTAATGGCGAGGAAATGGGTTGTTGGGGGAATATGCAATAGCCATCACTCATCTCGTGTTCGCTACAAGCATCCAGTCACTACCGTAAGACGTAATACATTGATCGATATAAGAGTTGGCTCTTGGCAGAGAAAATCTAATATTATGATTGCATCTCAATTAGAAGCAGACCGCCGGCCTGCGGGAGTGACTTAATAATAAGATTCTGCAATCCCACCAATAACCGATCACTCAAGGTGTTTCCGAAACGAAAGAGCACGAGAATCTCATTCGATGACCATCACGAGAGCCAAGGCCTACCCGTATGACAATACGCTATGGCCTTGAACGTGTATCGCATCATTAGAGGACGCAGCCGACTTAATGTTCTCGTATCCATAGAGAAACTGTTGCACGAGATATAAGGTGCCTGTTGATTTCTGTGCAATTTACCCAGCGTGCAATGTCAAACCCTATATTACTTGCAACTATTGGACACCATATTCGCTGAGGCCATTGTTTCTACAGACAGGCAAGAAAAAGTCCCTAATCTGTACGTCCAACATGCCAT
Source organism: Chaetoderma sp. LZ-2023a (assembly GCA_034401795.1). Lineage (NCBI taxonomy): Eukaryota > Metazoa > Mollusca > Caudofoveata > Chaetodermatida > Chaetodermatidae > Chaetoderma > Chaetoderma sp. LZ-2023a. The sequence continues at coordinate 23,738,917 of CM067362.1, read as the reverse complement.
TTACCAGCTAGATCACATAACGTAAGCACGTAGTGTGTATCCACAGTAGGACGCTCGCCAGCACATGGTCCAAAATCTCTCAGCGTACTTGTATCAGCGTACTCGTATACAAGGTGGCTGAGCATACAGACAATTGGGCGGAGCTAAGCTAGAAATTGACCGGACATAGCTAGAAATGGACCATTCTATTACCTAGGCATCGTTTCACGAAATGTTTGTTACGAAAATCTTGTCAACATGCCAATTTGGTATTTTAGAAAATTCCCTTTTTTATGGTTCCCTGACCGTAGTACTGCTATTGTCCCAGTCTCCGTTTATGTGTGTGTAGTACAAAGATAGTGCCTTCTCAGAAACAAGGTAATGTTCTAACCTGGGCTTGGATCATATTATGTTTCCTAAAAAAATATGTTTCAGAAGAAGAATTATGCTGCCTAACAAACAACGACGAACAAAGACAACAAGTAATGAACTAAGCACATGCAAACCTATTCCTGACTCAAGATTTCAGAATATATGTATATTACCATTACATTATCCAGACAAGATATAAAACCTTGCGTTAATTTCAGCAGTAACGTGATCCAGGCCAGATCATGTGATTTGTGCATTGCCAGTTAGGGATTATTCCCTGTAGAGTGGCAATGTGATTAATTGCCTTAGCATGTGACCCTAATCTCAACATCGTCGTGTCGTG
>CM067362.1:22410924-22420924 GCA_034401795.1 Chaetoderma sp. LZ-2023a | reverse complement strand
ATTAATGAGGAAGTTATGTTAGTAACATTTATAATTTGTAAAGGAATGAATGGAATAAATAATTCAATGAAATTGATTTCTAAATTTGTCCGGATTTTTACGTAGTCTGGACATGTGTGAAAAAAATCTAAGCTTGCTTAAGCTTTTTTCAAATGACAATTTACTCACTGTAGAGTTATCGGATTTCCATAAAACTTCACAGATATATTCTATATGATCATTAGGACTAGGGTATATACAAAATCACGGATTTTTCAAAATTTTCCTTTCTTTTTCTGCTTTTGAACTTAGATAATTGTATGCCTTCAGGTTAAGAATTTTTGCTACAGTTGTGTTTTTTCAAACAACATTTTCATCAACAAGGGTTATCCGATTTAAAAAAAACTGCAGATTGGTTCTACATGTCGATTAGAACTAGGCTGCATCAAAATTAAATTGATTTTCTAAATCCATTTTCTAAATCCTAACCATACTTTTACCGTGTTTTAATTTGGATTATTTTATGGTCCATTTTCATCCATGTTAAACATTTTTCAAATGACAATTTAGTAAACAAGGATTTATCTGATTTGATCAAAACCTCACAGATTCATGTCTAGTATGCATTAAAAAGAAATAGACTTTGATTGGATTTGGATTTTTAGGGCTGATATGCATCTAGGTTCTTCTTACCATGCTGTGGTTACGTTTTTTTCAAATAGGCTTATGCAATTTAAGTTAAATGTTTGCATCATACTAATGTACTTGATTTTGAAAATGTTTCTACTTTTTCTCAGGTTTTGATTTTTTTGCTTCTGTTTGAATCAAACTGCCTTTCGGTCAGACATGGTGTGCTATGAGTCATTTTACTGCAGGCTGCTACCATACATTGAGGCTGTATTGCTCAGTCTTAAAGCTATGCTTCTCCAAAGCTATGCTTGCCTGTTGTGTTGTACCATGGGTACTTTGCTTTGACAAGTAGACTCTCATTTCAAAATGAGACTATCAAGTGGTCCATCATATCCTATAACAATTAATATATATACGGTTTAGCTATTTGCTATCTAGTGATAGCTTTGGTTATATAAATGTACATGTACGGTGATTATTTTTTCATGAATATTTAGTCCATGGCAGGCCGAGTTCTGTCATATATCAGTTATTTTCTGATATCTCTTGTTGCGTTTAGCAAAACTTATCAGCTTATACTTCAGGATTGGTTACGTCTAATGAAACACAACTTGGGTATGTGATTGCTTATGCCAAGTGGATGCAGAATAGTTACAGAAAGGTGACCCTGTCAAAGGTCCATGTTACTCTGACCTTGCTATTTGACCTCCACTCTTTCAACAATTTTGTTTGCGTTTAGCAAGCCGTTTGCATTTATATATGTCAGAATTACTTAATACTACCAGTACTAATCTTGGACATATGGTTCGCCATAGCATAAGGAAAATGTGTGCTGATTGTGATATCACTAGGTCAATACTTAATACTACAGTACTAATCTTGGACATATGGTTCGCTATAGCATATGGAAAATGTCTGCTGATAGTGATATCACTAGGTCAAAGCTCAAGGTCATTGTTACCTTGATATCTGACCCCTGTCATGTATGTACTTCCGATGTTAATAAATAAAGAGGTTCCAAAATTGTACATTAGCAATAAGGAAATTGAAGAGGCCCCTTATGCAAAGTTCCTAGGAGTATATTTAGATAAAAACTTGACCTGGGCCAAACAAATCGAAACAGTTACTGCAAAAGTAGCAAGAGGAATAGGTGTCATCCAAAGACTAAAACCATATATGACACAGGCCACGGTTAAAACACTGTACAGCACCTTGATCCTCCCGCACCTCACTTACTGCAACGCTGTTTGGACTAACACCTACAAAAACAGAATATCCAAAATTCAAAGTCTCCAAAAAAAAAGCATCAAACTATTTTCTAGGCCAGCAGAGGGCCAAAACATGTTCAAAGCAGAAAAATTGCTTAAGCTCACCGACATAGGAAAATCTCAAATGCTAGCTATTGTCAAAAACTTCCACCACGACACTTTACCCAAATCTATAGCCCCCTTCTTTATAAACAATATTAACATCCACCAACATAACACTAGAAGCAGACATAAACTACATGAGCAATACACACGGACAGACATAGGAAAACACCGAATATCATTTGCAGCCACTAAACTATGGAACAACATAAAACAGGAAACACGTGAGAAAATTCTATCAACAAAATTCTGCAAGAAAACAATAAAAAACCACTTGATTAACACATACTAGTATTATCGAACTCATGCAGTACAGCTAAAAAATGGCCCGACTCGTCTACAAAACAAGGTAAAGAATGCTACTACTACTACTACTACTACTACTACTACTACTACTACTACTACTACTATTACTACTAGAATTATGACTAGATGACTCCACTTGCTATTATATCCAATAATAATTTCAATTACCATAGTAACAAACTACAGGACGAGCAGGAGAATGAGCACCCATCCCCTCCATCCCCATTCCCTTGTCCAAGGATGCTCCCCATTAGCCAGCATCCTGTAAACAGTATATCATCATTATAAGTAAAAGTACCCTCCCCCAAAAATATATAAATGTTTATTGTTGTATCTATAATCATAGACATCCATGTATATTATTGAACTTGACTATGTTCTGTGCTTGTTTGTTACGTAACTGTTTTGTCCTTATTTACTACCCATATGTATCGCTAAATAATAATAATAATAATAATAATAATAATAATAATAATAATAATAATAACCCAAGTGACTAACTCTTACACACACCCTGTTACAGTATTATATGTTGGTTCGCGGGCTGAGAGGCCCACTCCAGGAGTTTTTCTTTCCACTGTAATGACTGACAAGATAATTGAACCGGCTGTGAACTCTGGGGGGGGGGGGGGGGTAGGGTGCTGGGGGTGTGGGAAGGGGTGGTCTCCTCTTGACCCGCGAATTGACATATTTTTCTCTTGAAATTTAAACTGTTTATGTGGATCAAGGGCCAAAGGGTTAATAAGGAAGTAGTAAATGTAATGTCTGAATTTATAATTGTTTGTGTAAGTACTATCTTGTCTAATTTATATATACCTGTATATATGTGTGTAAGGTGTCCGCCATAACTATAGGCAATGCCTTGGGCAGACAACCTGGTATGATTTGTGAATTCGTTTACCTTGGAATTATTGAATAAATAATCTTGAATCTTGAAATCTTGAATCTTGAATCTTGATATGCTTACTTGCATCTTAGGATTTAATCCTATAGGAAGCAAACCCAGATACATGGTTTCATATACCATAATGAAGCATCAGGATGATAATGATGTCAATAGAATGATGTCAATAGGTCAAAGGTCAATACCATTTTGACATTGCTATTTCACCTCAGCTCTTTCAACATTAATTTTTTTCCGTTTAACAGATCATTTCTACTTATATTTCAGGATTGATTAAATCCTATTGGAACTAAGCTTGGATACCTGGTTACCTATAATGTTAGGAAGCAGCATGATAACATTACGGTCAGAAGGTCAAAGGTTAAGATAACTGTGACAAACAGGAGACAGGCGAGACATTTAATTCCGTAAAATGCTTGTTTAATGGCATTTGACATTTTGAGTGTCATGTCACTCTTTAAATCATTGTTTATTTCTAATTTATCAAAACAGCAAGCTACCAGAAATTGTTTATGAAGGAAATGACCTGAACAAATCTAAGATCTGAGTTAGGGTGGTGGTGTTAAGCTTCGCACATTCCTTGGTCCTTCTATTCAGTGAGGCTATTCAGTAGGCAAATTAATGTCCAAATATTGAAGAGGTAGCAATAGCTTAGTCAAATTGTTTTCCAATATTTACCAGATTTTATATCACCTACTTGAGAATCAGCACCTGGAATTTTGAATGAAAAGAATAAAGTATGACTATGTATATAATTTTATGTAGAAGTACGTACTCAGCGTGTAATTTTACATACTCAAAAGTATAAGTTCAGAGTGTGTACTCAAGTACAAGTATGAGAACTCTGACAAAGTACTGAGGCTGAGTAAAGGTACATATAGTCATACAAAGGCACACGTACTGAGTACATGTGGGTACTTAAAAATGTGTATCAAGTACATGAGTACTTTGGTGACAACCCTCCTCCTTGTACCCCCCCCCCCCCCGCCCCCCCACCAATCCTGAGCCCAATCCATGAATCATAACACATGAATTTTCGCTCAATACTAGATCCATTGAAATATTCATGTGTAGAAATGAAACACTTGATCCTTTCCAAGCAAACATGGATGCATCTGCTTGAATATTAATATATGAATTCTAGCCTATGGCGATATATTGGTATGATAATTTTAATGAAAATGGTTGATGCAATTCAACTAGTTGCCATAAAGTGAGATAACTGCATGGAGTGATGGAACACGGTTCATGGTGCTCTGCTCTTATAATGGTTACACTTATTAATATTACCATGGTGACAGAAATTGTAGATGACACTTGATGCATTTATTAGTTGCTAATTCTGTGAGTCAAAAGTATAAGAAGAAGTAAAAGAACAAGAATTAGACTTAGATAATCTAAAAAGAATTGGATTTATTATAATTCGTATTTAAAATATATGTAAGCATAAATATCAAGACAAAGAGACACTAATCAAAATTAAATTTTAAACAGTAATTCTTCAGCTGTTTGTGACAATCATTTAGTGATGGCAATCTGTAAATGACTAGGCAGAGAGTTACATGGTGTTAATCCAGATTTCCCAAAGGATTTGTCAGAGTTCCTTGCGGTTAGTGCGTATGGCCAAATGAAACGTATCTGCAGATTGAAGAGGTTTCTGTGGATGGTACTTGACGACTAGGTTGCAGATGTATTTGGGCACCATACCACAGAAGCCGAGAAGTGTTTGCTAAAACCTTGTACTCAGCAATTCTTATGAAGTTCTCGTAGTACAAATGTAATATGTTGGTGCTTTGTAGTTAGTTACAATACAGGCAGCAGTGTTTTTGGACATACTGTAGTTTGTCAAGGCTCTTTTGTGATGCCCCACATAAAGTAGTGTGTTACCATAGTTCAGTTTAAAAACAACATATGCTACATGGATAAGTAACTTTGTTGCATCAAGTGTCAAGTTTGATGATCTGGACATTACCATGATGGCACATATTGATGACCAATTGTAGGCTGGGTGACATGGCCATCTTCTGCTGGTCAAATGACATAAGCACAGTTCGTCTAATGCATTTTGGATTACACGTGAAACAGTCGCGATACCAAGTGGAACACATTTAACAGACTTCTGAGGGCATAACCACGTACTGGCTCAAATTAACATCATTTGAGATAAAGTAGCGTCAATGATTGCTTTTATACCTTATTGGACTAATAACTTGATGTCAAAACTCTGTCTATAACATTGTCTGACTCACGACCTGCAATTGCTCGGGAAGACAAAGCTGACAATCTTTTCTTAATAAGGCATTACCCTTTGGCTATTATTGGCAGTCCTAACATCCCAATATTCACTGACGATACATCCCAGATGCAGATTCACATACAAATCGAATCAATTCTAGGCTTGGTTGATTTATTGGCCAGTCAAACCCCATTTCCCCTCACAAGGACCACTGATTAAAGTTTGATTAAAGAAAGGCCTTGAAAAGTATACTGGAAAGATAGACTGTTATCAGGATAGTAAGAAGGCCTTATATGATTGGAAAATTACGGGAAAGCCAACCCAGAAAAAAGACACCCAAAAATAATAGGGCAACAAACAGACGAAAGCAGCACTCAGGCGGTCACAAAATATACATAATGCAAAAAGCAGAGATACCCTCTACAACAAAATCTTGTTGATGAATAAAGACAACACAGTAACATTTCACATGTTAATTAATAGAAAGATAAGCTTAAAGTTGTTTATTTCATAACATATTTTACATATATGTAACTAGAAAATTGGCAGGCCATCAAAGGCACAGCCTATGAATCGATGAACCTCCTAACAAACAATATGAGACAGTGTACATGGCATCGGAGATGAGAGCTGCTATGATGCTGATGCTATGACATGTAGTACATAGTATATAGCATGGTGCTTATGGTTTTGCACGTACACACATATATACACATACATTTAACCCTTTAGTGACTAAGTTATTTTCCTGAAAATTCAAATATTTGCTTTTGGGATGTCCATTTGCAGTCCAAGACAAGACTTTTTGAAAATTTACCACTGGAATGGCGCGGTTATCGGGCCAGTCATTCTAATTTTAAATTTTCAAAATTAGTCTTCTCTTGGTCTGCAAATTTGATATTCCTCTAGACCAGTAAGGAGGCCGGTGTTGGCCAGTATTGTCATTAAAGGAATATATATATATATATATATATATATATATATATATAGTAGTGATGGTGGTGGAGGTGCTGGTGGTAGTAGTAGTAGTAGTAGTAGTAGTAGTAGTAGTAGTAGTAGTAGTAGTAGTAGTAGTAGTAGTTGACCACATTTAGTATGGCAATGCGTTCGTTGGATGAGTAGTCACCATACAATTAATCATAGGAGACGAACACGTATTTTCACAGTACAGCTTTTGTCAAGTTCCAGATTTGCATAACAATTAGCAGTTAACCCTCCTATTTTTGATAACCTGTTTAGAAATTCTGCTCAAGATGATGATGTCCTGGAATGTGTCTGATTTTCTTCAAATATGTTGCTGAAAGTTGTTGTAAATGCACTTTGCAATGCTTTTCTTGTCATTATTTGACGAATTACTCGCACATTCTTTGATCGATGCTTTCTTGACCAGGGTAGTAGAGGTGAGGCGAGCTGGGCCCCCGTTTTCACACCTATAAAGTGGTTGCTGTGTCAGAGCAACCAACTAATTTGCATCACTATCACCTTTTGTCCTTTGCTCTCACCGCCTATTGAAAAAGGTGTGAACACGGGGGCCACATCTCCTCCATTGTGATTAGATGTTAGATGTAGAGGTTGCCCATAAGCCTCTCCCCCTCATTAAATCACGCGCCTCCTGTCATCTTATGAGGTGAGCTTAAAGGTGATTAGTGTAATGCTTGACAAGGATTAATGAGGGTAATTAAGGATGATTGACAGGCTACATGTCTGGACTCATTCGATCGTGAAGCCCACCCCCTCATTAAGTCACATGCCACCAGGCATCCAGCGCTGCGAGCTTAAGGGTAATTAGCGTAATGCTGATTGACGAGGGTTAATGGGTGTAATTAAGGATGATCTCCTGGAGCCATGCCAAGCGCTCAAGGGTTAATGTATTACATAATGAGGGATGACCAGGTTACGTGTCTGGACACGTCTTTTTCTGGGAACTCGGTCGATGACGAAGCCCCGCCCATTGTTAAATCATGGGTCTCCGTGTATCCAATGAGGCATGCTTAAAGGGGTAATTAGCATAATGATGCGTGACGAGCATTAATCTATAGGTGTAGAGTATAAAAGCAGCATTTGAAAAATCTGATACATTAAGAGTTAATGGGTTTTTTAATATCTGTTTAAACGGTTTGTTCAACGTTTATTATAAGTATGAATACAGTCTATTTTATGTGTTGTGATGTGCCCGTAGTGCTCGGTAACAATGTACACGTGCACGTTCTGAAACGTAATGACAAATTTGTAGTAGACATACATGAGTTTAGTGTTGGTAGTGTTTATCCCGCCAAGCTTGGAGTGTTTATGTATGGTAATACATTTCAAAAGTTTGCCGCTATGATGCCTGCATTCGAAGAAACTGTGCTTAGAGCTAGGTGTTCCGACAGAGTAGAGCAGATTAATTACATATACAAATTAGAATCTCAATTTCAAGTCAAATATTTTTATTTTATAGTAGTATTTCACATTTATATTACAAAGGACAGGTAGTCCATCAAAGGCAATGCCTATGTGGCGATGGACCCCTAACATATATTAGACAAAGAGACATTACAACATTAAATTATTGTACATGTTACAAATAACAACATTACAACACTTCACGTAACGCACACAAAAACATAATTAAGTTACTAGTAGTTAATTATAATAATATAAGATGTGGATTTTTTCCACTTGCACCCACAGTACATATGTATTATTTTAAAATTTTTAACATTTAGTGCTAGAAGATCTGCAGTTTTAAGTTGCTAGAGGAAATGGAAAGCGGGTAGAGGCGTTCATCAAGCTTAAAGACAGTAATCCAGTATGTGATGTATTATTTATTATTATTATTATTATTATTATTATTATTATTATTGATACTAATATAGTGTATGATGAGCCATAATGTATGCTGAGCCATGGTGGTAGTGATCTTCCTAAAATTAATGAGATTGGTAGATCCATCAGACGTCCACAGCCATACTCCCTCCTTTAATCCTTTGAATCTGAAAGGCCAACACAAAAAGCATGACTAGTCACATAACAATTCTCTTTTGCTAACGTGGCCTGAAACTGTTGCTGCCTATGACAGCAACAGGTTCCTGCCTGTTTCTCCATATAATTTGTAAATACTACATGGCATCCACACTGTGGATGGCATATACTATGGCTTGCATGGTTTATCTGTCCCTTGTTTTTTCATCAATCTACAATTTTTATTTCATTTACTGATAGCTTTTTTTTGCTTTTCCTTTTTTGCTATTACTGATTTATTATATATTATTTTGCCACTGTATACATTTTAAAATTGCTTCTGCATATCTGTGAATTTTGTTACAACTAATCATATTTCTGCTTACTTTATTGTCGTATGAATCAACCCAGCATGCATATTCGTGTGTCGACCTATATTTGTGAAAACAGAGCTAAGATCACAACATGTGTACATTAAACATCTGTCTCAACCTCATTTGACCCTTGCCATTCTGATGTCAACATTCTATTTTCTCATTCCACATTCCACCAGTAGTAAAGAAACTGGTGTACATTTTTTTTTCTTGTTGTCTAAGACAGCACCATCATCCACCAAATTTGTCTGAAAATGAATATCAGCTCAGCTTTTAATTTAATTTGAAAATCTCAAATCTTGACATCATAGTGGAAAGAGTTAAGTGATATACCAGTCTGTTGTTGTCCCATGAAATTTACAAATATGAAATTGCTCACTGCAATACGGGTACAATTTGTATGTAAACAGACAAATGTGTTAAACGTGGAAAGCAAGTGAATTATGTTAATCCTTTGAATCTGAAAGGCCAACACTAGTCACATAACAATTCTCTAGAAGACCTTTTGCTAACTTGACCTGAAGCTGTTGCTGCCTATGACGGCAACAGGTCCCTGTCAAATTAGTATTAAGTTAACTCTGACTGGCCAACACAAAAAAATTGAGAACAGTGATAGTACTGAGACTGGTCACTTTGTTTAAAGGTCACTAAATATCTGTACGTCAGGCTAACTTGGTACTTTATTCCGAAAGGTCAAACCGAGCAGAAGCCGTCGTTCAGGAATGTAACATTCCGTAACGATTCATGGAGAATTCTGAAGGAGAACTTGCACACAATTCTCGGAGCTATAACGAACTCTACGCTAATATAAGCTTTTTTTTTAGCCAAAAAATAAACCGAAGATTGCTATTACATTTCTAACCAGCGAAATATTGATAAAAGAATCTACACCCGATCGACAGTATCTAGATAAAAAACCAAAAACGCTCAATGGTGGATGTGATGCTCTCCAAAGATTATAGCGATCAGTTGTTAAGCATTAGATTAATGGCTGATTCGTGTCGCTCGGATAATGGTAAGAGACAAATAGGCATATGCAGTAGCGTGCCTTCGCTCTCCGTCTCTAGTCAGCTTAAAGTTAATGGTCGACGAATCCACTTGGTTTGAAATAGTCAGAACTCCGCGCAGCGATGTAAACGTTAACTCACAGTTAATATCGGACAGAATATACATTACTACTATGGCTGAAAAACTTAAACTACAGACAGTTTTCGAGGGTGACACAGTAAAGACTAAGGATTACATATTCTCGAGTCTG